>VZRX01007758.1:0-27178 GCA_013398075.1 Notiomystis cincta
GGAATGGTTTGGGTTGGAAGGAGTTTAAATCCCAATCCCGTTCCACCCCATTCCATAGCCAGGGACAGCTTCCACTATCCCAGGATGCTCCAAGCCTCAATGTCCAACTTGGCCTTGGACACTTCCAGGGATCCAGGGGCAGCCAGAGCTGCTCTGGGAATTCCAGACCAGCCCCTCCCCACCCTCCCAGCCAGGAATTCCCAATTCCCAAAATCCCACCCAAATCACCCCTTTTCCAGTGGGAAGCCATTCCCTGTGTCCTGTCCCTCCATCCCTTGTCCCCAGTCCCTCTCCAGCTCTCCTGGAGCCCCTTCAGGCCCTGCAAGGGGCTCTGAGCTCTCCCTGGATCCTTCCCTTCTCCAGCTGAACATTCCCAGCCTTTTCCCACAGCAGAGCTGCTCCATCCCTCGGATCCACACCACTTCCAAATCCTTATCTACATTCATATCCATATCCCTCCC
This sequence comes from Notiomystis cincta, assembly GCA_013398075.1. Lineage (NCBI taxonomy): Eukaryota > Metazoa > Chordata > Aves > Passeriformes > Notiomystidae > Notiomystis > Notiomystis cincta. Next base: position 462 of record VZRX01007758.1, read on the forward strand.
CACACCTGCCCATGGATCTCTGAGCCACTGGGAATGTTGAAAAGCTCCCACTTGGCTTCATCCACCAGAATTCCCCACGTGGCTCCCAGCGCTCCTGGGCCTCTGTTCCTGCAGCTGGGAGAGTTTTGCTGCCTCTTTTGTGGCTGCAGGGATCACACTCCACTTTAAATTCCCAAATAAATCCAGAGCTGGCTGGGAGAGCGTTTGCCGTGCAGGCTGATGAGTTATCCCTGGATGTTTTTATCCTTCTGGAGAGACGTTAGGCAGAGTGGCTGCATTTTGATTTGATAATTGGCTATGAAGGACTCTTAAATCCACGAAAATGCTTTTCAGCCCTTAAAAAGGTGCTTTCGAGCCCCCTTCTGTCTGATTTTTTGACATGGATTGGTTGCTGGAAGAGATCAGATAAAAAGTTCTGAGAAGTTTGATCCTGGTATTTTTTTACCAGGGAATGGTGCCCCAGGAAAAGTGGTCCTTTTGTATTTATTCTGTGGGATTGATTGGCTGGAATTAAAACTCAAATTAGTTTGTTGTTGAGTGGTTTGGGATGGAAGGGAGCTTAAATCCCATCCCATTCCATGAGCAGGGACACCTCCCAGTATCCCAGGATAATCCAAGCCTCATCCAACCTGGCCTTGGACACTCCCAGGGATCCAGGGGCAGCCACAGCTTCTCTGGGAATTCCAGCCCAGCTCCTCCCCACCCTCCCAGCCAGGAATTCCCAATTCCCAGTATCCCATCCAGCCCTGCCCTCTGGCAGTGGGAAGCCATTCCCTGTGTCCTGTCCCTCCCGTCCTAACCCAAAATCCCTCTGCAGCCCCCTCACAGGTAAATGTGGAACTCCTTAATCCCAGGATTTGGAGGAGATCACTCCAAACTCCCAAAGAACAGTTGGATCTAGGAAAAGAGTCTCAAATATTCCAATAAAATGAAAATATTTAGGAATTAGGGAAACCTGGAGGTTATAACTCGAGTTCAGTTGATGCCATACTGGGAACAGGTGGCTTTGGCTTTTGAGAGTGTCATGGATAACATGGATTAAAAAGTTTCCTAAAAAACCTCAGGCTGTCCCAGAAGCAACCATTGCAAAACCATTTCAACAATGAAATTGATATTAAAAATATTCATTCCTAATCCCTGGGCACCAAACCAGTCCAAGGTGTCCATGATCTCCACAACAGGACCTGGAGCTGGGTTAATCCCTGGTTATTTCAGAGCTCTGAACCCCAAAACTCCTGCTGTGATCCCACAAAATATTGATCCTCTTCTCTTTCCCATTCCAGCTTCAGTTTTTCCTGGTTTTTAAGATGGGGGCACCAAACCAACAACATCCCACCACATATTTGAGAACATTCCAGGTTTCCAAGGAGTTTTAATTTATTTTTTTTCCTCCTGACACAGATCCAGATCAAAATTTGGCTTTTCTCACGCCGACTTCATTTGTTTTCCAGCGATTCCAAACAGGTTTTAACCACTCTCCTCTTGTGATTGTGGAATAAGAAAGAAGATTAATGGGAAAAAAAACCAGGAAAATGAGATCGCTGCTGTTTCCCATTTGGTGTCTGATTTATATTAATAATTGAATACATCCAAGACGACTTTTATTGAGGAAACAATAAATGTTTAATAAGGAAACGAGCAGTCCATCATCAAAGGGAGCTCTGCTTATGAGGTTTTTTGGGAAGGGGGAGAACTGTTTGGGATTTCAATCATCCCAGGGACGCTTTATTCCCGTTGCTGCCTCATTAACATTCCACATTATCCCGCCCTGGGATGAGGTCACTGCCAAGGAAAAATGAGATTTTAGGAGACACAAGATGAAATATCCTCAAATGTGAGAGCTTTGGAGGATGCTGTTCCATAATAAACCTTTCTCCACGAAATTCCAATCCCAAATCCAGCTGGATTTGAAATCCCAATCCCCAATTCCAGCTGGAATGAAGTGGCCAGTGGATTCCATGGAAGAGCTGAGTCCTTGATTCGGGGTGGAAATAATGGAAAAGGGATTGAAAACATCAAGGCCAAGGCAGGGATAAGATTGGGAACCTCAGGAATTATTGTCAGGGAACAAAAGGATGAGCTGGAGACAAACAAAGGTTGGGAGAGAAATTAAAAGGAAATTAGGGAGAGAAAGGGATCAGGAAGGCATGGATAAGCAAATAGATCATTTAATTAATTTGTTAATTCCCTTGCTAATGCCTTGGAGTGTGATAGAAGGATTTGGCCTGGCGTTTATCCAGCTCCATGAAGAAAATCCCCACTTCAAGCAGCTCCTTGGTTAGAAATGGATTCAGGAAGAAGAGGAGGTGGTGCCATCAACTCATCCCTTTAATTAATGAACTATTAGCCAAAGATGAGTGACGGACCTGGGTTGATTGATCCTATTAATTAATTTTCAGCATTCCATACATTCCTCTTGTGGACAAAACCATCCCAAACCCATCCCTGGAGCTGCAGACACAGTTTGAGAAGTTTTGCAGTGATCCAAGATGAAATATTCCTGCTTTTATCCCAGAATCCCAGACTGCTTTGGGCTGGAAGGGACCTTAGAGATCGTCTCCTTCCAAGCCCTGCCATGGTTTGGGACACTTTCCATATTCCAGGTCACTGGTGGTGCCTCCAGGACCAACAGTGGTGTGGGAATAAGGTCCACCAACCCTCAAGGTCTTTGGTGTCCTGTGGTCAATGGTGGGGATGACCAGGGGTCACCATCACCACCCTTTGGCCTGGTAACCACCAATCTTTGGCCTGGTGACCATCATCAATCTTTGACCTGGTGGCCACCACCACCCTTTGGCCTGGAGGTCATCATTAATCTTTGATCTGATGACCATCATCACCCTTTGGCCTGGTGGCCACCACCAACCTTCGACCTGGTGGCCACCACCAATCTTTGTCCTGGTGGCCACCACCACCCTTTGGTGTCAGCAGGCTGGGGACCAGTTTGGTGTCTGGTGCCACTAAAATTCCTTGGAAAAGACTTTAAGTTACTTCAGCCCCACAAAAACAAGGAAAGGTTTGTTCCCAGAGCGGATTGCTCAGGAATTTTCTGCTAGAGGGGGAGTTTAAGAAGCCACTGAGCTACAAAGAGAGAGGAGAAGACAAAATAAAGATAAATAAAAGTAAAATAATCTAGAAACTTCTCCCTGTTCCATGTCCTCAACAAAATCCCAAAGGGAATCAGGTGGCAGTGCTGGGCCATCAGGAGGAGACAGGTCCCCATCCTGCAGGATGTGAGAGTCCTTGGAAGTTCTTCCTTGGGACTTTCGTCTCAGCAAGGAAGAAAATTCCTGCATCATTCCCAAGTAAAAGCTTGAACCCAGAGATTCTGGAAATGGTTCATCCTCGGCTTGCTGAGGTTTCCTGAGGGCAGTGATCCAAGGATCACCTCCACAGGCAATGAAGGAAACATCTCCCTGCCCATGGGATCATCTCTCAGGTCCTTTCCAATATTTTTGGAGGGCAGGATATATAAATACTGGGAATGACATAACGGGAATTATGAGGGATCATCATTTTACTGGCACATATTTCATTTTGCCTGGGAAAAAATTCATTCCTGCAACTTGCTGGAGCACCAGGACTGGGAAAACCATCTGCAGCAGGAACTGTCTCCCATCATTGCCATGGCAAAGGAAAGGCCATGGGAAGGACCAAAAGCTCTTTGGAAGCCACATCCGCATGGATTTTAAATCCCTCCAGGGATGGAGACTCCTCCACCTCCCTGGACAGCTGTGCCAGGCTGGACAACCCTTTCCATGAGGAAATTTTCCTCAATATCCAATCTAAACCTCCCCTGGTGCAACCTAAGTCCTTTTTCCTGCTGTGGGGAAAAGTTTTAAATTTCTGTCGACACCGAGAATATTCCAAACTTCCCAAAAACCCCAAGGGTGCCTGGCATGGGGGTCTGTGGGCTCAAACCAAGCAAATATTTGCAAATTCTTTGATATTTGCATTTGGCAGCAGTTGCTAAGAACAAGCAGCAGAGACTTTATGGAAAAATGCATCCTGATGGATTCAGACACTGCAACCTGGAAATCCAGGGAATCCTGGGATGGGTTGGGTTGGAAGGGAGCTTAAATCCCATTATCCTCCCATTATCCCAGGTTTTATTTTCATATCCCTGCACGATTTCTGTTTTTAAAGGTGCTGATTATTTTATAATCCTATGGAGCAGATTAACTCCAAAAACTCCTGCAATGGCCCCTACACCATCCCAAAAATCCTCACGAAGTGCCACCGGCACCAAGTGTGGCCTCGTAGCAGCTCTTTAAATACATTTCCGAGACATTCCATCCCCTTGGAATGTTCGCTGGCGGTGAAAATCCTGTGAAATCCAATTTTTTTCCGTGTGTACAGAGGCGCTGCTGATGTTCCGGGGCCGATTTCCATCACAAAGGTGCGGTTTGGCTTTGTGCAACCCCCAATTCCAGCGACTGCCAGAGAATGAGAGGAGCGATTCTCCCGATCCTCCCGCCTTGTCAGGATTACAATTAAGGTTGTAGCCACTTCCCCGTGCAAACAATCAATTCTCGCCTAATTAGTTGCGTTTTGCACCGTTGGCATTAAAGTTCACCGGGGCTGAACTTCATCCCTGCCCTTCCCTGTTCGTCGGAGCTTCATTCCCATTCCTCCCACAACAGCTTCGTTTGCTTTGTGCTTTTAATTAAAAAGGCAAACTTTGGCTCTGTGCATGATCTGGAAATGCAAACAGTTCTTAATTAAAGCACGAGAAAGTGCCAAAATTAAGCATAATTAGTTGGGCAGGGCAGCAGTGAACAATGGGCTGCGTTCTGCGTGTGCAAACCCCCCAAAAATTGCAAAAACAGGAGCAAAAGGCATAAAATCACCGTAATAAATCAGTGCTGCTCAGTTATTAAATCTTTATTTCCCTCATCACCATTATTCCCACAGGAATCACATCCATTCCTATTAAAACTTCGGGTTTCATATTCGGTGTTTTTATTAATAATCATGGAATTGTGGATTTGTCTCTGCTTATTCCCTGATTTCTGATATCCAGCCTGGATGCTGATTGCACCAGAGCTCTGTATCATTCCAGAAATATCCCTAATTCCTGGAAAAGATGGATCCAGGCTGCCAACTGAGATCTGGGAGCTTCCAAACCCTTTTATAGATGGATCCAAACCCTGGATTTATCCACGTAATTTCAGTTCCTTTACACCTGTCCTGGTTTTGGCTAAACTGGAGTCAATTTTCCTCCTTGGAGCCGATCCAGTTGGGAAGTGACTGGGAATTGGTCACACCCACAATGCCATGAAAAAATTTTCCATCTTTGCATGGAAACCCATTCTTCCCAAAACAAAAAGCAAAATTCCTGCTGGAATCAGCACCTGGTTTTTTCCTACCCTGTGCAATTTCCATCCTTCCCCATTCCCTGATTGAGGGATTTCTTCCCTTCCTAAACCCCCCTACCTAAAAATAAACAGAGTTTTGAAGCAGGAATTTGCTGCTGGATCCGTGGTTCCAGAAGCAGCAGTGATGTGCTTGGAACTCTATGATTTATTTGCTCCTGTTTTAACTGGATGGTTCCTCATTTGGAAGTTAAAAAAACCTCGTCCAGCTCACGTTCTGATGACAAATATTTCTAATAATGAACTGATCCAAGCCTCTAAATTGTGCTCTCGAGTTTTTTATGGCTCTGACATAAAAAGACCAAGCCTAAAGGCCAAATTAATTTTAAAATCTGTATTTTAACCCAAAGTTTTTCTGTTTGCTGCTAAAAAAAAAAGGCTCCTTGTGCATTCCAGGATGCACTTTAATTAATAATTCCCTAATTTATACGTGTAAATGTGGATTACAGAGCAGGATCAGGTCAGCACAAGTTAATTACTTAATTGATAAATACATAAAAAGTCAGGCCCCAGCCATGATTTAAACAAATAATTTGAAAACTTCTGCAGTGCAGAAAGGAGCATTTATTTATAGCTCAATTTGGGGTTTTTTAATTTGGAGAGGAGAATTGGGATTGCTCAGCTGCAGAGGAAGCTCTGGGGTGACCTCATGGTGACATTCCAACGGGAATTCCTGAAGGGGCTCCAGGAAAAATGGAGAGAGAGGATTTCCAAGGGATGGAGGGGCAGGACACAGGGAATGGCTTCAAAATGAGAGAGGGAAGGGTTAGGTGGGATATTGGGAAGGAATTCCTGGTTGGGAGGGTGGGGAGGAGCTGGGCTGGAATTCCCAGAGAAGCTGTGGCTGCCCCTGGATCCCTGGAATGTCCAAGGCCAGGTTGGATGAGGTTTGGATCAGCCTGGGATTGTGGAAAGTCTGGACTGGGATAAACTTTAAGCTCCTTCCCAACTCAAACTGATCTGGAATTCTCTAACTCTAAGCCAAGCTCATTTTTATCCAATTATTTTAAAGCAAATATAAAAGAATTCCAAATTTTCCTGCAGGAATATTGCCATGATCACCTGAGCGTCTGGAAAGTGGAGGCAAAATGCCCAAGGACAAACCCAACCTCTTTGTCCAGCACAAAATAAATCATATTTATTTTATAAACTGTTGTTTAATTCTTACAAGAATTTCAGCATTAGGGGAGGTTGGTTTGCAGTTCATCTGGACACAGGAATTGTCATTATCCTGGTAAAAGCCAAGGAAAAACACCCACCTAAAAATATTTTACTTCTTAGCCTAAGACAGCCTAAAATATAAAACCCATCTGTAGCAGCTCTGCCTTCCCTGCTCCTAAAAGAGCCCCTAAAAATGCAATAAAGGATTTCAGGATTGGAATCCCAGCAGCACACACATTCCAGGGATGTTCCCAGCTTTCCCAGGTGTCTCCCTCTGCATGACTGGCATTTTGTCAGAGGACTCCGAAATTCCCATGGTTTCCTTGCTGCCAGAATTCCACAAAAAAAAAAAGAGATAGGATTAAAGAATCCTTTAAGTTGGAAGAGACCTCCAGGATCATCGAATCCAACCTTGGAATGAAGGACTTGGACTGAGCAACCTCAAGGGCTGAGCTGGATCTTGGTTATGCATAATATTAATTTAGAGGAATGTCTGGAGAGATTTCCATGAAATTTTAATATTATGAACTTAATATCCCATCTGAGGCGTGGGATGTGGAATGTTTAGCAGGGAAGTCAATATTCCCCTGGGCTGGGAATAAATGAGGAACATCCCTGGGCTGGATCACACCCTGTGGATTTGGGGGCTGCTGGAAGGGGCGTTTGGAGGAAAATCTGCTGCCACGAGGAAGGAAGAATATAAAATATAAATCTGAGTTTGGAGCTTCCCAGAGAAGCTGTGGCTGTTCCTGGATCCCTGGAAGTGTCCAAGGCCAGGTTGGATGGGGTTTGGAGCAGCCTGGGATAGCAGGAGGTGTCCCTGCCATGGCAGGGGTGGGATGGGATCATCCTTGAGGTCCTTCCCAACCCAAACCTCTATTCCATGATTTCCTTGCTGTTCACTCCCTGTTTCCATAGGTAATGCTCATGGAATGTGAATCCACATGATGCCAGACTCATCCATGATGTCCCTCCATCCTCCTTTGGACTTCCTGCAAATATTTTAATTATAAAGGAACAAAATCCCCAATATTTCATTCAGCTGCTGCTCAGGACACGAGATCCAAATGTGCCCCTGGCCACCATCCCTCGGGATGAAAGGATCAGAGGGTGGGAGATTGTCCTAATCATGGAATCCTGGAATGGTTTGGGTTGGGAGAACCTCAAATCCCATCCCATTCCAGCCCTGCCATGGACACTTCCCACTATCCCAGGCTGATCCAACCCCCAGTGTCCAACCTGGCCTTGGACACTTCCAGGGATCCAGGGACAGCCATAGCTTTTCTGGGAAATCCATTCCAGCTCCTCCCCACTCTCCCAGCCAGGAATTCCTTCCCAATATCCCACCTAAATCCATCCTCTTCCATCTTTAAGCCATTAATCCCTCACCTTCTCCTCTTGGGAACAATGAGCTGGAACTGAGACCTCCGGAGCATGAGGGAGAGGACTCAGGATTTGTGTCCTGGGCCTTGCTCCTCTTCCATGATTTGGAAGAGGAACCCACAGAGCAACACCCCCCACAGAATTCCCTGGAATGCCAAGCCCTAATGCTGTTCTCTAGAACTTTAAACCAGCAAATTCCCACAATTTTAACTTCCAAACAAACCAGATAAAAAGGAGGAAAAAGAAATCCTGCAAATATCCTCTCTGTATGCAGTCCAATGAATAATTTTGTGGATTATTTTATGTGGAGTGAAAGCCTGGTGCAGGAAATAAATGAAATAAAAGCCCTCTTCCACTCCCCAAAGGAACCACCAGAGGTTTGGATGTGTCTATTCCGAGAGAAAATGCCCGTGGGAAGTGAGTGTTTAGGTAAAAGCCTTGCAAGAGAAAATTCCTTCTGGGAAAGAGCTGCTGCTTCTCTGTAGGAAATTCCTTGGAGCAAACTGGTTTTTAGGGCAATGTCTCTGCCGGTACGTGAGCACAAAGCTTTGCCATCCGTGATTCCTGTTGGGCTTCCTGGGGATTTTGAGGGGGAATTTTCAGAGTGATTCAAGGGAGAGCACGCTGCTGGAAGTGGGACACTGGGAAAAAAATGGGATAAGTGTTGGTAGAGGGATCCCCTGGGAGGCTGTACTGGAAAAATTGCTTCAATGGAATGTGGTAGGGGATGCTGGGAGAAATTCACAGGTTATTGGTTAAATCCAAACCCTCAGGGAACAGTCACAGAGGCAAAACAGCTCTTGTGAGATCCCACCTGGAATGTCATGCACAGGTTTGGTATCTCCAACAAAAGGAGGACTTGGAATTGTTGGAGCAAGTCCAGAGAGTTGAGAAAGGGGCTGGAGGAATTTCCTTATGGAGAAAGGCTGGGAGAGCTGGGAATGTTCAGGCTGGAGAGGAGAAGGTTGTGTGGAGACTTCACAGAACATTCCAGTATCCAAAGGGGCTCCAGGGAACAGGAGAGGGAAATTTCATTGGGAGCTGGAGCCACAGGACAAGGGGGAATGGCTTCAAACTGACAGAGGGGAAATTATTTTGGATATCTGGAGGAAATTCTCCCCTGTGAGGGTGGGGAGGGTCTGGGATGGAATTCCCAGGGAAGCTGTGGCTGCCTCTGGATTCCTGGAATGTCCAAGGCCAGGCTGGACAGGGCTTGGAGCAGCCTGGGACAGTGGGAGGTGTCCCTGCCATGGCAGGGGGCGAATGGGATGGGATTTAAGCTCCTTTCTCACCCAAACTGCTCTGGGATTCAAACTGACAACTCCTTTTGGTTCAGAAATCCTCTGACGAGCCAAAGTCTCGTTTATTTGTCGCCCTCCCAAGCCAAGGCCTCTCCAGGGTTGTTGCTAATCAATACATGCATTAATTTCCACCAATCCCACAAAGAGCAATGGACACCTGGGAAATTATCAAATAAACCCCAGCTTCAGCCTGTTCCTCTCCTTCCCTTTCCATGCCCATTATCCCTCCTCCCCTCCAGATCTTCTGCCTTCCTGGACATCTGCTGAAGGAAGAAAAAAATAAACCCACCAAACCCTGTCAGGTTATTAATTCACAAGCATCCTTCTCCTAAAAAACAGGAGCAAACTCGAGTTGAAACATATCCAGGATGCTTTGGCACCGCTCCCGAGCTCTCATTCCACTCGGAGCTGATGATGGGATGCCACTTGGTTGGAATGATAAATCAGTGCCAAAAGGGCTCTCACCACCTCACCCTGACGCTCTCCACGGCCCATTCCCAGGGATTTGTGCAGCCTCTGGATCTTCTCTCCTGTCCTCCGAGGGCTTCTGCTGGAAAATCTCCCGGGTCTGGCTCCTTCTTCCATTATTCAAAGCAATCCTGCAGCCTGTGGATCAGGGATAAGCAGTGAGAGCTCACATTCCTGCAAACCAGGGAAAAAAAAGGATTTATTTTAATGATGACTGGTAATAATTATGATTTATTCATTTCAGCCTAGAGAAGAAGAGGCTCAGGAGAACTTAGAGCCCTTTCCAGAGCCTAAAGGGGTACAAGGAAGTTGGAAAGGGATTTTGGAAAAGGATACGGAATGCCAGGACAAGGGGAAATGGTTTCAGACTGACAGAGGTCAGGGATGGATGGGATATTGGGAAGGAATTCCTGGCTGGGAGGCCCTGGAATAGAATTCCCAGAGAAGCTGTGGCTGCCCCTGAACTTGTCCAAGCCATGTGGGCTTGGATCAGCCTGGGATAGCGGGAGGTGCAGGGGGTGGGATGAGATGATTTTTAAGCTTCCTTCCAACCCAAACCATTCTGGAATTCTGGGATTTTATAATTCTATGACCCTTTCCTGATGCAAGAGCAGCGTGAAAAGGATATAAACCCCAAGGAAGAAATTCCTCCTGACCCCAAATCCAGACATCAACAATTCTCAAAGTACTTTTCCAAAAAAACACAACGGGTCAGAAGCTGCAGCGAGGAAAAGCAGCAGAGGAGGAGCCTGAGGCTCAGGAATTCGTGCTATTCCTGAGGGATAAGGAGGTGTGATCCAAGAGGCTGCAGGAGGTGAGGATGCACCTTTCTCCCTCCTAACTCTCTGAAATCATGGATAACCTCTGAAGGATCAGCCTGGGCACCTGTGGAAGTGCAGAAAGGCCCTTTTTATAACACAGCAAATGCACAAAATCCTGCTCGGATTGGAAGCGTAAGGACATTCTCATTTTTCCCTCCCCTTTAAACGAGTTACAAGCCTGGACCGAGTGCCAAATTTGCTGCATTTGGCTCTTCATTATCCCAGAATAAAAATATGCAAGCCCAGAGCCAGAAGGAATAAATTCATCCCTCAGATTTATCAATTATTTCTCTGGTCCCCATCCCCAAGCAGATCCCGGCAGGGGCTGAGTGACAGAGCCTCCATTATCCATAAAACCCAGCTGGAATCCAAAACATCCAACCTATTCCATTGTAAATGTGGAGACTGGGATTCACACCTTACTCCTGGCAGCATTCCTGGCTGCCTGGGAATCCTGGAATCCTGGATTTCTCACCTCCCAGCCCTCACAGAGCGTTTTGGTGCCGAGCCTGGACCTTCGCTTTTTCCGGAGCCACTATTTTGGGAATGTAAATATTTAACATTCATTCCATGCAGGAGAGGCTCTATTTATATCCCCGGACAAGGAGGAGGTCACTGCTCCTCCAGAATTGCCAAACACACTCCAGGCTGAGCAGAAGATTTGCAGGAATTTTCTTAAAGCACTTGAGACCTGTTTGCAGTTGGGATTCTGAGGGGAAAAAATAATTTGGATTTCAATTCTGGAGTGGCTTTTCCAAGTGGAATTTAGGGTTTAGAGGGAATTCAGTTGGCTCTGGAGCCAGCATAACTCCTAAAACAGCCACTTTTGTGGATGTGAGAGGAATCATGGAATGGTTTGAGTTGGAAGGGCCTTAAATCCCATCCAGCTCCCACTCCCACTATCCCAGGTTGCTCCAAGCCCTGTCCAACCTCTCCTTGGACACTTCCAGGGATCCAGGGGCAGCCACAACCTCTCAGTTCTGTTGGAATTTCTTTGTGATATCCACAACAAATGAGAATCCAAATATTTCTATCAAGGCCCTCAAGCCACATTCCCACCGGAATATCCCAGCCCAACTCTCTGGAGCAACAAGGGACACTTCCAGAGCATCATTCCTGATCTCTTCTTCCATCATGGACATTCTCAGACCTGTGGATGCCTCTTCCCCTGGGAATGACCCAAAAATGTCCAAGGATGTGACTCTGTGGCATCCCATGATGAGAAACTTGGGGCTGGAGCATGTCCAGGGAAGGGAACTGAGCTGGAAAAGGGTCTGGAGAAGCAGGAATGGCTGAGGGAGCTGGGAAAGGGGCTGAGCCTGGAGCAAAGAAGGCTCAGGGGGGACCAATTAATTAATTAATTAACCTGGTTGATGAGTTCCTTCTGATGGAATTTCAGGTCTCTTTAAAGGAAGGCAGAGAAAGGGGGGAAAAAAGGGAATTTCAGGAATTTATTTGGGAGGTTCACCTGGAAGCAAGGAAAATGGGGGTTTGTTTTCAATTCTATTCCATATCTCTTTGGCAGCTACTTCCAAGCCAGGAAAGGCAATTCTGAAAGCACTTTTGAATTTGACAATAAAATCCCTAAAGAAAAATTGTAAAAAAAAAAAAAAAAAAAAAAAAACCCAAAACAAAACAAAACACACAACTAAAATGTCCACACTTATAAAAGTCTCATAATTTTCTCTTTTATGCTTTGGTTTTCCAAATGTTCTTTGCAAACGAAATGCTTTTATCAATAAAGTTTCATTTTCCATTGAAGAGCTGGAAAAATTGAGTCCAAGTGGGATTTTCAGTCTGTTTCAATGAGTTATTCGTAACTTTAAAAAATCTCTGAGGTGAAAATTAATTTTAGATGTGACTAAAATTTTGAGAGTCTGCTCCAGAATAAAATTAAGGAAAAATCATCAGAGGGTTGCTCAGTAATGACCATTATATAGGATAAATTAATTTAGGAGAAAATAAAGGTCTAACTTGGTGGTTTTTTACAATCTTTTGTGTGTTTCTAAGGAACAGAGACTTCCTGATTCCCAAATATTTCACTGTTTCCTCTCATCTTTGTTCTCTGGGAGCAGAGCCCGATCCCACCTGGCTGCACCCTCCTGTCAGGGAATGTGGAGAGGGAGAAGGTTCCACCTGAATTTCCTTTTCCTTCCTTCCTTCCTTCCTTCCTTCCTTCCTTCCTTCCTTCCTTCCTTCCTTCCTTCCTTCCTTCCTTCCTTNGTGGAGAGGGAGAAGGTTCCACCTGAATTTCCTTTTCCTTCCTTCCTTCCTTCTGCCCCTTCCTTCCTTCTGCTCCTTCCTTCCTTCTGCCCCTTCCTTCCTTCTGCTCCTTCCTTCCTTCTGCCCCTTCCTTCCTTCTGCTCCTTCCTTCCTTCTGCCCCTTCCTTCCTTCTGCTCCTTCCTTCCTTCTGCCCCTTCCTTCCTTCTGCTCCTTCCTTCCTTCTGCCCCTTCCTTCCTTCTGCTCCTTCCTTCCTTCTGCCCCTTCCTTCCTTCTGCTCCTTCCTTCCTTCTGCCCCTTCCTTCCTTCTGCTCCTTCCTTCCTTCTGCCCCTTCCTTCCTTCTGCTCCTTCCTTCCTTCTGCCCCTTCCTTCCTTCTGCTCCTTCCTTCCTTCTGCCCCTTCCTTCCTTCTGCTCCTTCCTTCCTTCTGCCCCTTCCTTCCTTCTGCTCCTTCCTTCCTTCCTTCCTAGACCTTCCCTTCCCTCTCTCCCTCCTTCCCTCATTCCCTCCTGTAAACCCCATGGCAGAATCAGAGCAGTGTTTGTTGAACCAAATATTCCTGGTTCTCCATGAAATACAAAAAAACCAATTTATTCCACCCGGCTCCCCCTCCGGAAAAGTCGGCATTATCTCCCAGATTACAACAAGGATTTATTCCCAAACCCTTTGTTTATTCCCACCCCTCAGGACACAGCTGTGACCTCTCCCACTTTCGTGCTGGCGGTTCCAGGTGGGAACACAAAACACTTCCAAGGCCTCTAAAACCAAACTGCCTTTTTCTCCTCGACAAACGATCTCCCGGAATGTTTCGCCGGGATTTGCATTCTGACCACGTTCCCGCTGCCTCCTGCAAGCCCTTCCCTGCCATCTGTGCTTCTCCCTCCGTGCTCCGTGTGGGCTGCTCCATCTTGTCATTTAGCAACTGTTGTTGTGCCTTCGGTGCCAGCTTTTGTTACCTTGGCGGGGCGGGAGTTGGGAATAAATTACGGAAGCTGGAGCTCTGCAAGCTCTTCTCCAGGAATACCTGCTCCGGAGTGCTCCGGGACAAACAGTCCTGGGAAGGCAGCGGGAAGGAGTTCGTGCACAAGCTGGGCAAGTTCAGGTTTTAAAAGGAACAAGTTCCACCAGAAGCTTCAGGGTCGTTCAGCAGGGGAAGAGAAAGGCTGGAAATTATTCCTGGGAAAATGAGTTTTTCCTTGTGTTTGCACCAGTGCAAGGAGCAGCCAAAGGTAATTCCATGTGGATGTGGATGCACCCGTTGGAGTTCATGAACCCAGCCCAGCTCAGACTGTGACAGCTCCAGTATTCAGGGAGGTTTTACAGCCCTGCCCATCCTGCAGATTCCCAGGCTGTTATCCCAGAATTACTGAGGCTGGAAAAGAGCCCCAAGATCAGAGTCCAAGCTGTGCCTGACCCCACCTTGTCCCTAGCCCGGAGCTCTGAGTGCCACCTCCAGGAATTCCTTGGACACCTCCAGGGATGGGCACTCCAAACCTCCCTGGGCAGCCCCTGCCAATGGTTAAAATTCCTCATGACTGTAAAAGAGGATTTTTCCCTTTTGTGCCACGATCCAAGGTGGGAGATGAGCTTCTGCACAATTATCCTCTCACCCCAGAGCCACCATTTATCATCCATGAGGAGTTATGGAATATTTGCATCCAGCTTGCTCTTCCTGCACCGCACAACCCAGGTGTTCCTCCAGCTGTCCAGTAATCCTCAGCTGCCAAATGCCTGGAAAAATGACAAGGGAGAACATAATGACACTTCATGTCGTCGCTGCAGATCCAAACCCAAATCCATCTGCCTGCTGCATCCCTGGAAGCGCAGCTTCCCACTTCCCATTCAGTGCACACAGCAATTCATCTTTCTGGGATCGTCACCAGCTCCAGCGTTCCCCATCTGGCAGCCCAGCCTGACCCATTGTCCCGACACAATGGCAAGTCCATTAAGAACAATGGACCCCCAGCTCCTGACTCCTGGATCCTGCCAGGAATGTGGAGCATCCATTGAGCAGCAAAGCACACGATGGGTCCCAAGGCTGAGTGAGGCTGTCAGAAGTTTAGGGTTTGTTCTTTATGTTCCCATCCTGCTCTCATCCATGGGGTATCCATGGTCCAGACTGGATGCTTCATCCCAGGCTTCCCTCTGGATCCCATTTATGATCTTAATCCCTCACTGATGGAAGTGCTGGAGGGCCTGGAGCATCTCCGTGCCCAGGAAAGGCTGAGGGAGCTGCGGCTGCTCAGCCTTGAGAGGAGCCCCAGCTGAGAGGGGCCCTCAGCCGTGGGTGGCCCTGGGTGTCCCTGGGTGTCCGTCTGTTCCTGTCTGTCCCTGGGTGTTCCTGTCCATCCCTGTCCATCTCTGTGTCCCCCTGTCTGTCCCTGTGTCCCTCATCTGTCCCTGTCCATCCCTGTGTCCCCCTGTCCATCCCTGTGTCCCCCTGTCTGTCCCTGGGTGCAGGGAGAACTCCCAGCAGGGTCCAGGCTCTGCTCCCAGGCCCAGCAGTGGCCCCAGAGGAACCTGGGCTGATCCCAGGAATTCCCTGCACAGGAGGCAGAATTCCCAGGAATTCCCTGCACAGGAGCAGAACTCCTGCCCTGGGCAGTGCCCATCCCTGAGCAAAGCCCAGGCAGGGCTGGAGTCTCCTCCCTGGGATATTCCAGAGCCCTCTGGACACACTCCTGTGCCCTGAGCTCTGGGCTGGCCCTGCTGGAGCAGGGAGTGGCCCCAGGGACCCTCTGTGGCCCCTCCCAGCCTGGCCCATCTGGGATTCTGTGTGAATCCATAAATTATTCCGTATTATTACATAACCCCCAATTTCCACATCTTGCTTATCCCTGCACTCCAACCCTCACAGCTCCTGGCTCAGCACCGCTGCTGCAGTGAGGTTTCCTCCTCAGGTGACACTTTCCTCCTGGGACAGCTTCCCTGGCCACTGGCCCTGGCCAGCTCGATGACAGGCTCACTGCTGAGCCATCCTCCCACTCCTGCTGCAGCCAGCACATGGCTTTTATTCCCTTTAAACAGGATTGAATCCCATCCCAGCATCCGAGATTCCCTCACAGGCACAGCCCCCAGCAGGATCTCACCTCCTTGGCTGCTGTGCTGGGGAGGATTTTTACACCAAGTCCCCTTTGCAGGGATGGTGACATCATTATTGTCACCTAACGAGCTGCTGGAGTGCCAGCCTTCCTAATCTTCCAAGACTGGCCTCTCCAAAGCATCCCAATTTTCCTTCAGACAACATCCCAGATCCACCTTCAGACTCTTCCATTGGTCCTTCCCAATCCCCAACTTTCTTAACCTTCCAGTTCCAGGATTGACCTCTCCAAAGTGTCCCAAGTTTCCTTCAGACAACACCCCAGACCCTTCCACCAGCCCTTCCCAATCTCCATCTTTCTTAACCTTCCCATTTCCAGGACTGGTCTCTCCAAAGCTTCCCAGCTTTCCTTCATACAGCATTCCAAACCACCTTCCTTTGGCCATTCCCAATCTCCAACCTTCTTAACCTTCCCATTTCCAGGACTGGTCTCTCCAAAGCTTCCCAGCTTTCCTTCATACAGCATTCCAAACCACCTTCCTTTGGCCATTCCCAATCTCCAACCTTCTTAACCTTCCCATTTCCAGGATTGGCCTCTCCAAAGCATCCCAAGTTTCCTTCAGACCACACCCAAACCCACCTTCAGCCCCTTCCATTGTCATTTTCCAACCCTCAACCTCCTAAACCTTTCAGTTTCCAGGATCGCCCTCTCCAAACCTTCCCTAATTTCCTTCAGGCCACATCCCAACCACTTCAGCCCCTTCCATCAGCCCTTCCCAATCCCCACCCCTCAGCTAAGCACAGTTAATCCCAGGCACAGCTAAGCCTATCAAAATAATATCAAATATCCTATCAAAATAAGAATTTCTGGATCAATTTTCTCCCCCTTGTAATAAAAACCCCGTGTGAGCCACAGACCCAGCAGAACACTCCTTGCCACGGTGGTTTCATTCTCCCCATTCCAATCCCTCTCCTCCTCCCTGCACGGTCTCCCATATTCCCTTTTCCCTTTCTGCTCAGCTCTGTGATCCCTGTTTCTCTTTCCCGCGGCACACGTTAATTGAGAGAGTAGCAATTATGTGATGGAGCAGCTGATAGCTGATAAGAGAAGAAAGGTTATCGCTGTTTGCACGGGCAGAGAAATTAGCAGAGGTGCAAAATCCGCTCCTTATCTCGCTCTGCCATAATGGGGAGAGAATTGAGGGATCCACACACGGCAGCTAATCCCGAAATACACAACCCACAATCAGCCCGGATCTTATCTCTGCCGGTGTTTGGAAACGGAGTCGGGTGTATCTTGCTGGAACGAGACTTTGCTGGAATGCTGAAAGTCCTTGAGATGCTGAACTCGGATGTGGAAGCTGGAAGGGAAAAGTTGAGGGGCACAGTGAATCCAGAGGGTCCAGGAGAGCTGGAGAGGGATTTGGGATAAGGGGTGGAGGGATAGGACACAGGGAATGGCTTTAACATGAAGGAGGGTAGATTTAGATGGGATATTGGGAAGGAATTCCTGGCGGGCCCTGGCACAGAATTCCCAGAGAAGCTGCCCCTGGATCCCTGGAAGTGTCCAGGGCGAGGTTGGCACAGANCCCTGGCACAGAATTCCCAGAGAAGCTGCCCCTGGATCCCTGGAAGTGTCCAAGGCCAGGTTGGAACAGAGTTTGGAGCACCCTGGGACAGTGGAAGGTGTCTCTTCCCATGGAAAGGGGTGAAACAATGACCTCTAAGGTCCGTCCAACCCAAACCTGTCTGGGATTCCGTGATTTGCTGTCACACAAGGAGTGAGATTTTGAGACAGAAAGGAATCGGGGGTTTTATAAATGCCAAGGGACTTGCACTGGGAAATCTCAGTACCAGCTGTAAACTGGTACATTCCAGCTGTAAACTGGTAAATTCCAGCTGCAAACTGGTAAATTCCAGCTGTAAACTGGTAAAATGCAGCTTTAAACTGGTAAATTCTAGGTCTAAACTGGTAAATTGCAGCTGTAAACTGGTAAATTCCATGTGTAAACTGGTAAATTCCGGCAGCTCTCAAGCTTTGCACAATTTAGGCTCGAGATTTGCTTTGTTGTTATTGTGTTGTAGCAAACCCCAGGCAATGGGACAGTTCTGTAATTACCGATAACTCCACAGAGTTTTTGTCTCCAATGCTTTGAAATGTCACCAAATTTCCCTCCCCAGGCTGGTGCCAGATCTCAGATCTGGTTATGTTTTACCTCCCATGTGGTTCTGCTTCCAATTCCAATTCCAAAGTCCCTTTTCCATTTCCACCACCCACCACACCTTTAAGCATCCTCCCCACAAAGCAGCACCCCAGAACCTGCACGTGTGAAATTCTCTGAATATTCTCTGCCTTTCAGCTTTTTCCCCAAAAAGAAACTTTCCCTCTGTTCCACAAAGGACAGACTCTAAAGCTAATCCCAGATAAATAATCGGGAATAAAGATTTATGGCAAAGCAGAACAATCCTGCCAGGCCCTCTGTATTCTATAAGGGCTCCTCCAATTATGTTGACCTTTTGTTTTTCCAATTTTTCTTCCAATTTGTCCAGAAAGGTCACAGCAGGATGGAGAATCAAAGTGAGGGAATGAGGTTGATTTGGGCTGTGAATTAAATGAAAATTTAACACTGGTTTGTCATAGAATTCAGAATGGTTTGGGATGAAAGGCACCTTAAAGT
Organism: Notiomystis cincta; assembly: GCA_013398075.1. Classification (NCBI taxonomy): domain Eukaryota; kingdom Metazoa; phylum Chordata; class Aves; order Passeriformes; family Notiomystidae; genus Notiomystis; species Notiomystis cincta. The sequence goes on from VZRX01007758.1 coordinate 18,911, forward strand.
TCATCTCAGCCCCCCCTGCCATGTTCCACTATCCCAGGTGGTTCTGAGCCCCCTCCAACCTGGCCTTGGGCATTTCCAGGGATCCAGGAGCATCCCTGGAAAATGTAGAAATCCTTGTCTAGAATTCAGATTCAAATCCCAATCCACAAACTCTGATTCCTTCACTAAGGGAGATAAGGATTGATTGTGCAAATTAAATCCCTTAGATAGAAACCATTGACTAAATCCAAGGCTGAGTCTGGACTCAGCCACACACCTGAATTCCCCTTGGGAAGGACTTTGGGAGGCCAAGGGGTCCTTTCTGAGGTCTCCCTGGCAGATTTGCCTGTCCTTGCTCATTATTCAATAATCAAATTTACCTCATCATAGAATCTTTTTAATCTCTGTTCCGTTTCCAACCAAACCTTGTTCAATCCCTGGTTTATATCAATAAACGAACTTTTACTTCTCTGCAAGTGAAGTGATCACTTCATCCTTATATAAAGCAGCCTAAAATTATCATTATAAAATTATCATCTTTATATAAAGTAGCCTAAAATTTAGGCTCTGACCCAAGAAACAGAGACCTGGTTTAATGCCTCTGTCAGCTTTCCTTCCCTTTCACATCTCTCCTCCACATTCCAGGAGTGAGTTGCTCCCTAAAGTTCAGCTGAATTTGGGTGGAAAACCTTCCCTGTCTCCTGCTGTGCAGTCCTTGTTCCTGCCCCTCCTTCATTCCCACGTTTTCCATTCAATAATCCCTGTCCAAAATCCAGAAGCTCTGAAGGAGGCAGGAGCAGAGCTCAGAGCCCCTTGGATCTCCACCTGCAGCACCACCTTGGCTGCTCTCTGGCTGCTCCTCTCCCTCCTCTCCCAAGGATCCTGCTTTTTTTCCTGCCTCTATTCCAAGACTTTGGATTTGGGCCATTCTGGTGTGTTTGGGGTTCTTTCCTGGGCCTTACACTGTGGTAGATTTGCTGGAGCTGGGGAGTTTTCCATGGCAAACGGGATTCCAGGTGAATTTAAGATCCCTTGGGCTCGAATTAGGAAGCCAAAATCAATTTAAATCATTTTTTAGGGTGCTTGGGCTGTTCCCATCCGAGATCCATGAGGGTCCCTCTGGAAGCAGCCCCTGCACAAGGACAGGGATGCAGAGTCCTCCATCCTCACATCAGGGACTAAAACCAAACATAAAATGCACATCCCAAACCCAGCTCTGGGTATGAATTTGCCACACTCCCTGAACAAAAGGTTTATTTGATTTTCCTCTCCCCACACCCTTTGTTTTCCACACACACTTTTAGGCCCAGGCCGGAATCTCCTTGATGAGTCTTTTAACCCACAACATTTAACGAGGAGAGAGGATCATCAGGGATTCCTGGGAGATTTGGGCTCCACAAAAAGAGAATCCTGCTGTAAATGCTTTGCTTGTGAGGGACAACACCTCCTTTCCCAGCTGAAAGGGTTTGGCCTGAGGTTTTCCTTCAGTTTTCCAACTTCTCCTGCAGTGTTTCTCAACAGCACAGCTGGGGCTGATGGAGAGATGCAATGAGGGTGTTTCTGGATGGACAGGACCCAAACCAGCCCTGACTGAGCTTTCCAACACCTCCTGGAATTTCCAGTTGGAAAAACATGCAATTAATTTCCAATTAAAGACCAGGAGAAGTGCTAAAACCACATCCCCCTGAGTGTCTGCTCAGGCTGTGAGGCCTAAAGGGAGTGGTCACATGATTCCTTGAGGTCCTTCCCAATCTTTTGTTCCGTCATTCCCTCAATATTCCTAAAAAAAGGAAGTTTTCATCCCTGGAAGTGTCCAAGGCCAGGCTGGACAGGGCTTGGAGCAACGTGGGATTGTGGAAGGTGTCCCTGCCATGGCAGGGGTGGGGCTGGATGGGTTTTAAGGTTCCTTCCAACCCAAACAACCCTGGAATTCTGTGATTCCATGATTTATCCTTTTGAAGACACATCAGCCTGACTGACAGAGGATTTTTGATTTCTTCTTGTCACGTAGAGGGAGAAAAGCCTAAAATTAAATAAAATTCTGTGGCATTGTGCAGCAGTCCTCTATCATTACCTGTCTAATTGTGTTCCTTGGGAACAGCAGCTGCTACAGGAGCCTCAAACGGGAGGAAAATCACAGAATTCCAGGAATTCTGAGCACAAGAGGGTTTTTCCTTTGGGAAGAGAAGGAGGAAGAGGAGGCTGTGCTGAATGAAACCATCAGGACAATCAGGAGGGTGTGAGATGTCACCAGCCCCAGGTGCAGCTTCCCACAGGAAGCAGATCCAAAGGGACCATGGGGATCCATGGAGCCTTGGATTTTAGGGAGCACCCACTGCAGGACCCCCCTCCCTCCCCCGAGGCCATTCCATCTTGAATTAAATCAAATTAGTTTGAATTGACAAAAGAATCCCCCAGCCCTGATTTCAAAGTGCTGCGGGCAGAGGGACCACAGCATCCTCTGAGGTGCTTAATTACCTTCAGTATTAACAACATTCCCTCCTTTCCAGCCTGGAATTATCCCTAAATCAGAGCTGCACCCTCTGGAATGCCTCACACCCTCGGGATTTTCATCAAGGAGCCCATTAGTCCCTTTTGTTTGTGTGGAGGACCCGTTTCTCTCCCTATTTTTCCCTGGAATGGCTTTAACAGCAGGAATTTCCAGGCACAGAAACAAATTCCAGCCTTCCACAGGGCTCTTTCCCATTTTTCCATGCTGTGGAATTGCAGGCAGGAGATGCAGCAATCTGGAAAAGCTTCTCCTGCTGCAGCCTGGTTTTTCCAAGGAGGTTCTGCTGACACCAGGATTTGATTTTGCTTAATGTGCTTTTTATTTGCTGTTTTCCCTTGGCTTCTTTGGGATGAGGGAATGTGGTTTCCTTGTTTTCCACAGAGCCCAATTTCACCTGGTGGAGATGAGGATTGGAGTCACTCTGATCCTTACCCAAAATAATCCCCTTTTCCTACTGGAAAAAAAAAATCCCCTTTTCCCCCTTTTTACTGTGTAAAAAACCTTCCAGACATCCATTCATTGCACAGGTAAATCCACTGGCATCCATTCTTATGGATCATTGGGAAAATACCTTAATTTTTTACATCTGAGTGATTAAACTCACAGCAGGAAGACTTAAATATTATTTGCCAAATTTTGGAAATCTGAAACGTTTTTAAACATTTTTTTTTTAGAGACTGTGCATCTTTTAACAGCCCCAAAATGCAAATTTTCACATTATTTAAAACTCCTACCCTCAGAGAATTAATAAATAACCCTCAGAGAATTAATAAATTAATAAATAATAACTGATATTTGATCCCCGTGCCCCCCGATGTGAGGAGCAGGAAGGACTTGTCACAACTCTGGCACTTTCCAAGTGACAAAATATCTTTTCTTGCCTGAAAAGGTGGGAGAAGCACCTGAAACTGTTAAATATTTGATGTCCTCTTGCTGCAGTGTGGTGCAGAGCACTCCAACATTCCAGTTTGGAGAGGGGGGAAGGAGGAGAGGGAATGTAAAGGAATGATCAGCCAAAAAATGGGCTCTTCATTCAAAAATTCCACGCCCACAACAAATGAAATAAAGACCTAATTAATAAATGAGGGAATAAAAGGAAATCCTCCATTCCCTGCGCCACAGGTGTGGGGTTGGCAGCACCCATCCCATTCCCATCCCTGTTCCCATTCCCATTCCCATCCCATCCCATCCCAGTGCTCCAACACCTGCACAGGACACAGAGCTCTCTTGAGATCCAGCAGAAGCACCTTGAGGGACAGGACACAGGGAATGGCTTCCCACTGCCAGAGGGCAGGGATGGATGGGATATTGGGAATTGGGAATTCCTGGCTGGGTGTGTGGAGAGGGGCTGGGATGGAATTCCCAGATTTGCTGTGGCTGCCCCTGGATCTCTGGAAGTGCCCAAGGCCAGGCTGGATGGGGATTGAAGCACCCTGGGACAGTGGGAGGTGTCCTTGCCTCTGGCAGGGGATGGAATGAGATGGGATTTAAGCTCCCTTCCAATCCAAACCATTCCAGGATGGAACAACAGCTGGAATTTGAAGGGTTTTTTAATAAATCTTTTTATAAGAAGCAAAAAAAAATGTTAAAAAAGAAGCCTTGAGGCAGCCAAATCCTTCCTCTCTGAAGCAGAACCACCATTTTCCAAGCTAAATCCAGGCTGAGAGCAAAAGTTGGGAACTGGAGTGGAAAAGTTGGCAGCACTGGAGTCAGGCTGGGTAGAGCCACAAACTCATGGAATTATGAGTGGAATCAGCCTGACAAAGAGGCTGGGAGCAGGAGGCAATTCCATGTGTTCCAGACATCCCATCCAGTGGGATGTGCCATGAATTCTGTCACCTGAAAGGACTTCAAGGAGACTCTACTTAAACCAAGGCAGCAGCCTGAGTTTAGTTAGGTCAGGGCTGATTTAGGCCTGGTTTTGCTTACAAAACCAGCAATTTTAGGGCAAGAAAGCAAATTTATTAAAAGAAAAATTGAAAGGACTTAAGCACAAGTTCAGTTCCCAGCTCAGACCTCAGCATGCCCTGAGTGGGTGGTGGGACACGATCAGGGCTGAGCTCCTCATGGCAAATATCCAAAAAATCATGAAGACAGAAGGGAAAACCTTTCCCGGGATAAGTGGGAATGCTCTGCTTCCTTCTCCCTATGCCACAGCATAATTTAGAGGATTAAGGGATAATCATGGGATGGAATTCTGACATTAAAAACCGAAAGTAAAGCTGCCTCTCACCTCCACAACCTTAATTTTGGGTGGATATCTGGTGGTGTGACTTCACCTTTTCCAATTCTCCCCCTCAATCCACATTTTCGCTTTCAGGTCACAAAATAAATGTGATCCTTGGGCCTTTCGGGGATCAGAGGCGAGACCTCATCTGATATTTAATGATGGAAATCCCTTTCTCTGTCAGGTTTATTCCTCTCCCCGAAGCGACCTGGGGCTGGCTGTGGTGTCAGGGTCAGGATTTGGATGACCTTTGGAAGGGATATCTGAGGAGCATGAGGATTGTCCCGTGTGTCCCTCTCATTCCGATGTCAGCAGAGTCATTACGGGGCCACGGCCACGGCCCTGACCCCGGAGCCTCCGCAGGGAAAGGTTTCCAAACATTTAACGAGTTCAAAACACATCAAAGGGGCAGGGCAGCGTTTCAGGCAGGGCTTGAAGGAAAAATCTTCTGGCAGGGAATGCAATCCGGGCTTTGTTGGATGTTTGTAGTTCCCACATTTCCCCCTCTCGTTTAGAAGTGCTCTCGCTCAAGGATCAGCTGCTCCAAACTCAGTGAATCCGCAGGGGCAGATCCCACCAAGCCACTTTTGTGCCTCAAACCCCCAAATATTGGGAATGTTTGGGTTAATTTAGTGGGAGTATTCCTTAGGGAAAGCGGGATCCTCAGGAATAGAGGGAAAACGTTGTCTGACCTCCAGCTGCAGCTAAAAGGATCCCAAATGAGCATCCGGCTCCCATCCTGACCCTTCTGGGTGCATCAAACCATTCCCACAAAAGGCAGATCCCTGGAAGTCAGGGAATGTGGGCTTCATGCAGAGAATTCCCATTGCAGAGCTAATCCATTCTCCAGGAAACGGGAACACCCCTATAATTGATAGTGCCTTTAATCAATCCTAATCAAAGATTCCTCGAGGTCTTATTTATTTGGCTGGAATGGATCTGTTGGTTTGAGGTTCTCCACGCTGGTGCTGGCAGTGGGAATAGCCTGAGTCTCCAGACGGTATTCCCAGTCATTCCTGGAGTTCAGTGATGCTTGGGGGGCACAAGGAGGTGGTGCCATTGGAATATCATCCTCCAGGAAAGCCTTCCTGCCCCATAGGCTGTGCTGGCATTGGAAAAGCCAGCCCTGACCCCTCTGAAGGAGCACTCATCCTCCTTTTTATAAATAAATGGAATATTTTCCCTAATCCCTCACAGAATCACAGAATCCCAGACTGGTTTGGGTGGAAAAGGACCTCCAAACCCATCTTGTTCCATCCCTTCCACTATCCCAGGTACTGCTCCGTTTTTCCCAGTTTTGCCTGCAAGGAGGTTTTCCACAAGCACCACAATATGGAGACAGCTGGGATATCCCATTGGACAAATCCATGGATCCCTGGGAATCACGAGTGCAGAGATGTTGGCTTGGGACACGAAACCTCATCCCGCCCCCAGACCTGCTTGGGTGGCCCTGGCACAGGGAACCCAATTTGGTGACAATTGTCCCCATTAGGGAAACTCCTCCCTGGATCCTGGGATAACAGCAGGGATGGGACACAGTCCTCGGCTTCCCACTGCCAGAGGGAGGGATGGATGGGATGTTGGGAAGGAATTCCTGACTGGGAGGGTAGGGAGGGGCTGGGATGGAATTCCCAGAGAAGCTGTGGCTACCCCTGGATCCCTGGAAGTGTCCAAAGCCAAGCTGGATGGAGTTTGGATCATCCTTGGATAGTGGGAGGTGTCCCTGCCATGGCTGAGGTGGGGCTGGATGGGATTTAAGGTCGTTCCCAACCCAAAGCATCCCGGGATTGTGATTCCATGATCCTCCTGCTGCAGCTCGGATCCAGTAGATGGCGACAGGATATAAAACATTTATGTCATTCTTCCATGAATTGCCGGCTTTTTATGTCCCATCCCTTTGAACATTCCCCCTTTTTAACAAATTTATTTCCATATTTCCATGTCATGGATGCGGTGACTTCATTTCTCTTCCCAATTTTCCCATTTAATTCTCATGCTATGAAATCCATTCCAGGGGGAGAGGCAGAGCCAGTCTCCTCCCACTGCTGCACGTCAGGAGGAGCTGCTCCAGGTTTTCCTTGGTCAACCAATGCCCTGGGACAAGGAATTCCATCAATATCCTCAGCTGGGGAATTTTGATCCATCTGATTTCACTTCTAAACCTGGGATGTTTCTTCTTGGATCTGGAATTGATTTCCTGACCTCCTCCAGGATTGGATGAGCCATTGGGATGATCAGCCACCACTTTGGAATGTTCCCTGCCCAACAGGGAACCTCATTCCAGAGGTTTGGAATGAGATGGTTTGAAGGTCCCTTCCAACCCAAATCTTTCTGGGATTCCATGATTTTTATGGCTTGGAAAAGGCAGGACTTCTCTTTGAATTTGATATGTTTTTAACCTTGAGTACAAAAATACTTTGGAATTACGAGCAGTCCAAGTCTTCAGTTTGGGAAGTGAAGTGGCTGTAGGATGGGACAATGAGGAAAATCCAGGAAATGTGGATTCCGTAGATCCCATGGAATGATCCGCTCTGGAATGGACAATTAACAGGACAAGGGGAAGTGTCCCTGCCCATGGTGTGGGTTGGAATTCGATGATCCTTAAGGTCCTTTCCAACGCAAACCATTCCATGATTCCAGGAAAATTTGGAAAGAGAGAGAGGAAGAACCACCCAGTTCTCCAGGTATTTCTCCAGATCCCAAATTTCCCAGTGGAACTGTGGGTCTGGCAGCTGCAGGCTGAGGTTTAAAGGATGTTTTCGGGATGCATCCAACTTTTCTACCTTTAAATGGGAATTTCCTGTTGGATTTGGAATGAAGCATCTCCTGCTGCTTGAGATGAACCCCTCTGCTCCATCCCTGTGCTGCTTCCTTTGGGAAGATCCAAAGAGGAGATGAATTCCCTGCCTTTTCCAGAGGAAAAAGCTTTTCCTTGAGAAATAAGATCCCACGTTCCCAAAAGTNAAAACAAAAACAAAAACAAAAACAAAAACAAAAACAAAAACAAAAACAAAAACAAAAACAAAAACAAAAACAAAAACCCAACCAACCAAGAAACTCCAAACCCAAATGAACAAAAACCCTCAAACTTGGTATGAGGAACAACGTTTCGTGCCCAAAAAAAACCCCAAAACCCAAATGAACCAAAATATCNCCAAAACCCAAATGAACCAAAATATCCTAAACCCAAACCTGGTATGAGCTACAACATTTCCTGCCTCAAAAAAAAAACCCAAAATACCAAAAAAACCCCAGACCCAAATGAACCAAAACATCCCAAACCCAAACGAACACAAAACCCCAAACCTGATATCAGCTGGAACAATATTCCTGCCCCAAAACCTCTCAATTTCTCCTACAAATTCACTCAGCTATGGAATATCAATCCTCATGCAGAGAAATCCTGACGTGATTCCCACCGGGAAAAGGATTTTGGAATTTAAAGGAAAATGAAAGGGATTTGGAACCAAAATTTTTGGAACCAAAAGCTTCAAAATCAGTTTCGTGGAAGTGAATTCCATGGTTTTGTTGTAATTATCCAGAGTAATTA
>VZRX01007758.1:34387-55795 GCA_013398075.1 Notiomystis cincta
GGCTTTGCAGGAGGAAGGGCTCTCGGTGGCCACTGATGTCACCAGGAGAAGCTCTGCAGGAGGAAGGGCTCTCAATGGCCACTGATGTCACCAGCAGAGGTGTCCCCACCGAGCTGAGGAGCAGCCAGGGCAGGGGGCAGAGATGACAGAAGAGGCAGAGCAGAAGGGATGGAAATAATGGGGTTGAGCTCGGTGGGGAGAGCAGAGAAAGCTGAGAGGAGCTGGATGGCGTGGAGGGAAAAGAGGAGCCAAGCAAGGAGCTGGGGGTGTGGGAAAGAAAGGGAGAGCTCAAAAACCTCGGGAGAGACTTGTGGAACTTTGAAAAAAGGTCTTTATGGCAAATAATGGGATGCAGTGGAACAGGGGTTGCACCTCAAAACGTGGATATTGATCCAGCCACAACCTTGTATCTCCTGGCACTGGCTTTGGGAAAATCCCAAAAATTCCATGTGGGGGCTGTGGACAGAGAAAACCACATTTTTGTGGTGAGGGGTCAGAAATGGGATCACCAGGAGTATCCACATGGATGGAATGGGCAGCTCCTGGGAGAGGGAGCTGCTTGATGACGGCTGAAAGAGAGGAGAATAAAGCTTTAAGACAGCTCTAAAATATTTAATTACTGCAGATCTTCATTGGAGGCAGTGAAGAGTTACATTTTCGAGTCCATCTGCCCACATTTCCATTAATAAAATAATTCAAGAGTCATTTGAGGGAAAAAACGCCAGCGCAGAGCCAAAACCGAACCAAAGCACGGCTCAGCAGCGACCCAATAATTAATATCTTTCCTCCCACTTCTCCTTAAATAAACTCCAGCAGATCTGGCTTGGCTTTGCTGTGGTGAGCAAAGATAAAGGGTTGTGCTGGAAACAGCTGGAAAAATGCCACTTTCAGGGGCCCAATAAATGGCAAACAGGTATTTTCCCCTAAAAGCTTTGGAGACAGGAAGACCTCTTTGTTTTCTGGAGCTGGAAGCTGTTTGTTTTTTATGGAAATTAAAAGTAAATGAGTAAAACTGAGTCTGGAAGGAGTTTTTTGCTCCTAAATTCCCTGACACCAGTGCAGGGGAAACAAGCCACCACCAGGGGATATCTGAGGGGCCCTGTGAAGAGATCCTGAGGGAGAAAATGGATTTGTTTTTCCTCCTGGGATCAGAGGGTCAGTTCTGGGCATTCCAGAAACTGGGAAGCCTCCGGTGGAGGACACCAAAGCTGGCAGGATGCTGGGAGTCACCACCTTGAGGGACAAACAATGGTCACTGCAAGGGTTGTGCAGGCCTTGGAGGTTGTCACTGGTGTGACCAGTGGGAGCAGGGCAGGGATTGTCCCCTGGGCTGGGAACTGCTGGGAACCACAAATCCTGAGGGCAGCTCCAGGCCCCTCCTGGCAAGAAGGACCTGGAGGGGCTGGAGAGCGTCCAGGGAATGGAGTTGGGAAAGGGGCTGGAGAAGCAGGAATGGCTGAGGGAACTGGGAAAGGGCTGGAGAAGCAGGAATGGCTGAGGGAGCTGGGAAAGGTCTGGAGAAGCAGGAATGGCTGAGGGAGCTGGGAAAGGGGCTGAGCCTGGAGCAAAGGAGGCTCAGGGGGGCCCTTGTGGCTCTGCACAAGTCCCTGACAGGAGGGGGCTCAGGGGGGGTCGGGCTCTGCTCCCAGGGAACAGGGACAGGAGGAGAGGGAACGGCCTCAGGCTGGGCCAGGGCAGGCTCAGCTTGGACAGCAGCAGGAATTTCCCCGTGGAAAGGGTGCTCAGGGATCGGAAGTGCCCAGGGAGGTTTGGAGTGCCCATCCCTGGAGGTGTCCAAGGAATTCCTGGGGGTGGCACTCAGAGCTCTGGGCTGGGGACAAGGTGGGGTCAGGCACAGCTTGGACTCCATGATCCTGCAGGGCTTTTCCAACCTCAGGGATCCCGGGATTCCGTGAATCTGTGACAGGACAATTCACCAGCACAGAGTGATCCCCTGCAGAGGCACTTCAGCCACACACCAGTAACTCCAGAACGGATGAACTGGTGTGGAACTGGAAGTTTTTATTCACTGGGAGTGATGGGAGCAGCATCCCTGAGGTGCAGAACATCCCACACCCCTCGTGTGCTCCATGACCAGCCCAGGATGATACAGGGGCTGAGCTTGATATTTGCAGGAAGAAAACACAAGGATGCAGCTCATCCAATCACCTGGAATTCCCAGGAAAACCAGAGAGGCACCAGGGACACCAGAGCTGACTGGAGAATCCTTTTTATTCCACATTGGAGACTCCTCACCAGCTTCTGCAGGAAACCCTGGACATCTGGTTGTGCCTGCATTGGTTTGGACACCCACAGCAGTGTTGTTTTGGCAGCTGAGGCAGGTGGGAGAGGCTGAATCCTAATTCAGCACCAGCACAGGATCTCTCAGGATACAAAAGACTTTTTCTACTGCAAAAAATAAAGGAGGAAAATTTTGGAGCAGTTTGGGTGCTCTGTTTCCTCCCAGCTCAATCCAGAGCAGCACTTATCCCACAAAGGGGGTGTGGAGTGGAGACAGAGAGGGAAAAAAAAAACAATTCCCCAAAAATAAGACATCAAATACCTCTGAATTCCATATGAAAAGGTAAATATTAAAAAAAGAAAAATATTTCTGGAATAAATAGAGAGAGATTTATTAATTTTAATGTGCCCTGAGGGTGCCACTGGTCAGTGAGAGGTCCAGATGGTCCCTGGGATGATAAATACAGTTTAACAGAGCCCTTCAGCACCAGCACAGTATCTCTCAGGATACAAAAGACTTTTTCTACTGCAAAAAATAAAGGAGGAAAATTTTGGAGCAGTTTGGGTGCTCTGTTTCCTCCCAGCTCAATCCAGAGCAGCAGTTATCCCACAGAGGGGTGTGGAGCGAGGCACAGAGGGAAAAAACCCCAATCCCCCCAAAAATAAAGTATCAAACCCCTTCAAATTTCACATGAAAAGGTAAATCTTTAAAAAAAGAAAAATATTTCTGGAATAAATAGAGAGATTTGTTCATTTTCAGGTGCCCTGAGGGTGCCACTGGTCAGTGAGAGGCCCAGCTGGCCCCTGGGATGATAAATCCAGTTTAACAGGGCCTGGTCAGCTGGACTGGGCCCTGCTGCACATCCCTCTCCTCTCTGCCAGTGGAAAATCCAGATCCAGCTGCCATCCCTGGTTTTGGCCTTTGTGAGGAATCACCAGGTGCCCTTTGAGGCTGATTTTCCACCTGCCCCGTTGAGCCCCTGCCGAACAAACCGAGTGTGAGCCGGGCATGGAATCCAAGGAAAAGCCAAAGTGACACTGCCTTGGCATCCTGCTCCTCTGACCTTTGGAATGTTAATCCAAGGCTGTTTGGAAGGGAAGGTCAGCCTGGAGATTAAACAAAAACATGAAAAGCTTGGCAGGCTCAAATGCTGCTGTCCCTGTAAAGCTCCGGGAGGTGGAAATTGGATACAGATATCCAAATGCTCCTGACAGGGTGACAGGGAAGTGGGGAAAACATGGTTTTACCTCCGTGGTTTTGATGGATCCTGAGCTCTGAGTGCTGCAGAGCTGCTGCCTCTGCCCGGGGGGGGGGGNTGGATGGGACTTGGAGAAACCTGGGACAGTGGGAGGTGTCCCTGCCCATGGAATGGGTGGGATGGGATTTAAGGTCCTTTGCATCCCAATCCATCCTGGAATTCCATGAATCCTGACACCAGTCAGGAATTCAACCACAGATCAAGGATGACAAGGAAATCTCCCCCTTAATCAGAGAGTTCAATTTTATGTAAAAATAACGGGATTTATCCAAGAATTGCAGCCCAAGGAGACTGAACTCCACAAGAAGTGAAATTTTGGAAGTGAGAAAAGCTGGAAAAGCAGTCACAGAACAATAAGGAAAGGGAATGGGATTAATAGCGAATTCCCAGTCCTCGTTTGCTCCACACAAATTATATCCATATATTTATTTATGGACATACACCCAGCCTGGATATGGATTTATTTATGACTCCCAAATAACAGAACCCAAACTACACAGGTGGGATTTCAAGAAAAACAATAATTTTCCCCTTAATTCCTCAATCCTGGCACATTTCCGACTTCTCTAGCTCCATATATCTAACTTTTCCCTGGTAAACCGAGTTTCCCGTGGCAGAAAGTATTTCATTTTCACCATTTCTCTTCTTCTTTCCCCTGCCAGTGAGTGAAGCTCTGTTTTGATGCTCCTCTTTGCATTTTCATCAAAAATTGAAAGGCATTTTCATCATCAGGGTGAGGTTTTTTCCCAGATTTTCACCGGGAAGTTGGATAAAAAGGAGTTTGGAGCTGGCTGAGGAAAACAAACTGCCAGGTCCTTTTAGGAGGAATAAAAGTGTCTGAGCAACGTGGAGCTGCTGCTGCTTCCATTCTTTAGTCTGGCTTGAAAAGGAAATGTAAAAGCTCTTTGTACATTGGTAAAAATCCCGGCTGTTTCATGGTTTTGGGAATATTCAATTGTTTGGATTAAAGGCAGGGAAAAATATCTGTTTAAAGACTGGGGTTGTTCTGTCAGAGCAGAATCCTGGGGGAGCTGTGGGTTCTGGGGTGCTTTCCTTGCTTTTCTGCTCTGAGGAAAGTGGGATTTGATCCAGGTAAAGGAACCATCCATGGGATGTGATCCATGGGGAATCTGGGGGAATTCATTCCCAGAAATCAAATAATCATCAGTGTTATGAATGTGGTAAGGAGTGTGAAGAAACAAAAATCCAAACCCTCTGGATTTGGGGAACCACTGATTCCTAAATTATTCCTGTTCAAAGCATGGGGAAAGAGAAAAAGGGAAAAGGGGATAAGGGAAAAAGGGAAAAATGGAAAAGGGGAAAAGAGAAAGGGGGAAAGAGAAAGGGAAAGAGAAGGGGGAAAGGGGAAAAAGGGAAAAGGGAAAAAAGGGAAAAGGGGGAAAAGGGAAGGAGAAAAGGAAAGGGGAAAAGAGGGAAAAGGGAAAAAAAGAAAAAAGGGAAAAAGGGGAAAAAAAGAAAGGGAAAAGGGAAAGGGGGAAGGGGAAAAGGGATAGGGGAAAGGGGAAAAGGGAAAAAGAGAAAAAAGGAAAAGGGGAAAAGGAGAAAAGGGGAAAAGAAAGGGGAAAGGGAAGAAGGGGGAAAAGAGAAAAAGGGAAAAGGGGAAAAGAGGAAAAGGGGAAAAGGGAAAGGGGAAAAGGGAAAAAGGAGGAAAGGGGAAAAGGGGAAGAGGAAAGGGAAAGGAAAAAAAGGAGAAAAGGGGAAAAGGGCAAAGAGAAAGGGAAAGAGAAAGGGAAAAGGGGAAAGGGAAAAAGAAAAAGGAAAATGTAAAGGGAAAAAAGGAAGAGGAAAACAGATGAGAGAGAAAGGAGGGAGGGGGAGAGAGAGAAACAAAAGAAGAGGAACAAAAGGAGAGAAAATCTTTCCAAAAATTCCCATCTTCCTCTTAAACTTGTTCACTTTTCATCCCAACTCCTCCTGCCAGCCAGGTGTAAAGTTTGGGAGACTGGGAATAAGGAGGAAAAGAAAGGAGCAGGATTAATGTTGGCTGCAGGGCGTTTCTTCCTTGGCCAACCAAAGATTTTCAGCTCAGTTTTTAAAAATCAGAGTGATTTAAATGAGGAAATCCTGGCAATTCGAGGGGATGATCGGGACAAACACATTTAAAAGGTTCCATGGATTTAACTGGGACGGATTGAAATTCCCAGGAAATTCACTGTGAGGAGAAATATCCAAGTTCTGTTCTGCTCCACCCTCAAGGGAATTTTTTGATGAGGTTTGGGCAAGGGCAACAAAAATTGTGGGAAGAGCTGGAGCACCTTCAGTATTTGCTTCCCTTTTATCCACTCCCACTTTTCCACAGATTTTTCCAACTCCTGGTTTTCCACAGGAATATTCTTTACCATGAATCCCTTGAAAGTCCAGGTTGGAGCAGCAGGAATTCTTTTCTCTCCTGCTGTGGCAGCAACTCAGACACTGGAGCAGAGCATGAGCCCATCTGGATCCTGCAGAAAACCAGGAATAACCAGGGGAAACCAAGAAAACCAAGAAAAGGGCAAAATTTTAGCAAATTTTAAAAATTCAGCAAATTAAAGTGGGTTTGGTCAAGAAGATGAGAAGCAGGAATGGAAAATTAACCCAGGGAGGCTCCGTGCTCCTGGTGCTGCTGTCACCGAATCCAATGACAAAAAATTCCCAGATTCCAAGGGAAATTTCCCTGCTCCATCTCAAGGAGGATGCAAATGCTCAGTAGAGGAATTAAATCAATTCTGGGGCCTGCAGGAAGCTCAAAGACAATTGCAGCAATATTAAAACCCTTCCAAATTGTCTCAAGCTGTCCCACAAATGATCTCCTGCTGCCTCAGCTCGCCCAGATTTCCAAAGTGGAATAATTTAATGCCCGAGACGCCGCACACACTCCTTAAAAACTGCCTTGGATGAACTCAGGGCTTGGAGGGAATGTTATTTATCATCCTCTTGGGATGGAGAGAGGGAATCGCTGATGTCATCAAATCCTTTCTCTTTAACTCCCCACTGGGGCTTCTCAATGCCCAGCTCCAGTCAAATGGAATTTAACACAGGACACGATTTGGAGTTTATTTGATTCATTTCTTGCCAGATTCCATTTGCTGACTTCTGCTCTTTTTTTTTTCTTTTTCTTTTTTTTTTCTTTTTCTTTTTTTCCCCTGCAGATGAATCATTTTAAAGAGGTAACTATGGGAGCGGAATTTGGAGAGAGTGATCCTTAAAATAATTGATGTAGGGAAGCCAACCCTGAATATGGGAGTCAAGAGCCTGCTCAATTTAACAATTCTGTGTTAAATCTGGCTTAAACCTAAACCATTCCTAGGCCAGGGAAGTTTGGAAGGTCCCAGAATGGGAATTTTCATAGCAGCATGAGGATGGAAAGGTAATTCAAGTGATAAAGTTCCCCCAAACTTTAAAAACTCAAACTCCTGGATTACAAATTTATTGAGTTTTCTCAAGGATTAATTTAATCTGGTTTAAATCTGAACCATTCCTAAACCAAGGAGTTTTGGAATGTCCCAGAATGGGAATTTTCATAGCAGCATGAGGATGGAAAGGTAATTCAAGTGATAAAGTTCCCCCAAACTTTAAAAACTCAAACTCCTGGATTACAAATTTATTGAGTTTTCTCAAGGATTAATTTAATCTGGTTTAAATCTGAACCATTCCTAAACCAAGGAGTTTTGGAATGTCCCAGAATGGGAATTTTCATAGCAACGTGAGGATGGAAAGGTCCCTCAGGTGATTCAGTCCTCCCAAAGATTAAAATCACCGACTCTTGGATTATAAATTTATTGAGTTTTCCCAAGGATTAAATTCCAGCACGGAACATCTGCTTGGCAGAGCATCCAGGAGGATGCTGAGTTGTGGCAGTGCTGGACCAATCCCTGAATTTCCATGTGCAGATTTATTCCTGGGGTTTATCTGGGAGCTGAGATTTTCCATCAAAGACCAGCAGTGGACAGGGATTGTTGAGAGTTCCTTTTGTGCCTCTGCCTGGATTGGAATTATTTCCCTCATTTGCAACATTTCAGGAAAAATCTCCTTTTCCAGTCAAACCAGCATTTCCCTGGATTTCTCTGTGTAAATCCAATGGCTCGGGGAGGAATCACCCTGAAAATTCCCTGTTTGAGCAGCCCAGCTTAACAAAACTGGGATGAAGGGCCAGGTTACAGGTGCAGGAATAACAAAGGAATTCTCCCTTCCTCCAGATGGGAGTGGGATTTAACCCTTCAATCCTTGCATTTCTCAGCCCCTGCCCCAAATGTGTTTGGGGTTCAAAAAGATGATTCCAGGCATGGAAAACCTCTGGGAGAGCTGGGAATGTTCCCCTGGAGAAGGGAAGGATCCAGGGAGAGCTCAGAGCCCCTTGCAGGGCCTGAAGGGGCTCCAGGAGAGCTGGAGAGGGGCTGGGGACAAGGTATGGAGGGACAGGATACAGGGAATGGCTTCAGATTGGAAAAGGGTGAATTTAGATTGGATATTGAGAACTGGGAATTTCTGTCTGGAAGTGTGGGAAGGGGCTGAGCTGGAATTCCCAGAGAAACATGGAAAAGGTTGTCAAGCAAGGCTGCCCAGAGAAGTGGTGGAGTCCCAATCTATGGAAATGCTCCAAAAAAAATGTGGATTTGGCAGTTGAGGCCCTGGTTTGGTGGAGAACCTGGTGGTGCTTGGTGATGGATTGATGATCTCGGATGTCATTTCCAGCCTTAACCATTCCATGATTCAATGATTTTAGGAAGTTGTTTAACCACAATCTTTAATTTCTCCTCAGCTTTCTGAAAGCTCCTTTCACAAATTCCTCGTTGTGTGAATCACATTTCCAAAAGCCTGAAATTCCTCAGGGCTGGGAACTGAAAGCAGCTCAGATCCTTATGTTAAACACAGATTCCATAGGAATGGCAGATCCTGACTGAGGAATTGTTCAGCTGAGGAGTCTTGGACACAACAATTCCCAATCCAGCTCCCGGAGCCCCTGTTTTCCTTGTTTTTAAGGAGCTGGGAGCCAGGATCTTGTGTTCCAGCACAATCTGTCCCTCCTGAGCTGTTTTAACAATCCCCAGCTGGATTTCCTTCAACATTTCCCATTTTTTCCCCCTCTTCCAGCACTTGTCCATCCTCCCTTGCCATCGTTTCATTTTCCATCCCAGCCTCCTCTGGCAGCCCAGGGAACTCTCTCCAGGCCAGACCATCTGGATGTTTTTCTTTGCATGGAAATATTTTTTGTGGGCTCACTTTTCCCTTCTCCTCGTTTCCCATGGTTTGTTTACAGATGCCAACAGACACGGTCGGATCCCAGGTGGATTCTTTCCTTTTTCAGGGAATTCTGACACAAAATAAGGAATTTGTCACCTTGGACTGTGTGAGGGTGCTGGGCACTGCCCAGGCTCCCCTGGGAATGGGCACATTCCTGAGGCTTCCACAGCTCCAGGACAATGGAAGGGATAGATCGGATATTGGGAAGGAATTCCTGGCTGGGAGCGTGGGAATGGAATTCCCAGAGAAATTGTGGCTGCCCCTGGATCCCTGGAATGTCCAAGGCCAGGCTGGAGCAGCCTGGGATGGTGGGAAGTGTCCCTGCCCGTGGGATGATCTTTAAGATCCCTTCCAACCCAAATTATTCCGTATTTCCCTGAATGGTTTATTTTCCACCCATGTGCAGGTTTATAATTCCAACTGCACATGGACCAAATCTTTGATTTGGAGTCTGCCCTGTTCAGAAATTCACCTTTTTCTTGCTGCTTACTCTGAACACAGCAGCAAAACTCAGAAGGAAACAGGGATTTAATGATGCTTAATTAAAATTTACCTCGTTAATATCGAGATGAGGTTGATCTGGGAAGGGAGCAGAGTGTGGGCGAGGCAGCAGCTCCATGGAATTGAGCAATTCCAGGTTTTCCTCTTGGACACAGACTGTTGAACCCGGGCCTTTGAGGTGGCTGAGCCTCCTCTGGGTCACTTCTCACTGATTTTTGGGAAGCAGCTTTGATTTTGTTCCAGGTGTGTGGCCGGGCTGTGCCGTCGGAGCTGGAGGAGGGCTGGAAAATCAGGAATGGAAGGAGGGAGAGGCCAGCAGAGAACCCAGGGAAGCAGAGCTTGTTTGAACAGGACGAGCAGAAATCATCCCAGGGGGAATCCAGAGACTTCACTCTCTGTTCTTTGAGATTTTCACTTCTGGAACACCCTGGGAAAAGCAATTCCTCTGCTGTGACTTACACAGAACGTGGAATATTTGGAATTTTGCCCAAAGACACAAGGAAGGGGCTTTCCAAAATCTTCAGGAAAAAGAAAAGCTGCCTTGAGAAATGTCCCCAGCCTCGGGCAGCTCGTTTAGCTCAGCCCCCACACTCAGGGGAGGCACGGACAGCACTGCTGACATTGAGAGATCAGGACAGCAAAAGAGCCCTGGAATCAGCAGAATTCCAAGGATAAGCTGGAAGGTGAACGATCCCAATTGCTCCGATGTGCTGAGTTAGGTGGCGGAGAGCAGCATAATGAAGGAGCAGCTCCAGGAAAGGTCCTGCAGGGAGCACAAAAACCCAAAACCCCTCAGGAAGCTGCTGCTCCAAAAATGCTCTGGGAATGGCTCCTTCCTGAGGATTCCCGGTGCTGAAGGAGTGGGGTGGGTCATGAATGGACAAAGAATTTGTTCCAGGAATGAAGGGTGTCACTGGATGTCGTGGGATGATCTTGTATTCCCCATCGCCTGCTGAAAGGTTTTTTTTGTGCCTTCGGACTGCAGCCGGGAGGACTCTTCACGGCGGCTCGCNAAATTAGGAATGTCTTTATCAGAAGAAAGGCATTTGGTGACAAGTCTTATTGGATACTTGCAATCCACCTGGATCCACCTGAGATCCACCTGAAATCCACCTGGAATCCACCCAGGACAAATCCACGGCACTGCAAAGTGCATTAAGTACAAAAAGGAAAAGAATCTTTTGAAAGTTCCAGTTAGGCCACTAAAAATACCTCTTTATTCCAGCTTTCCTGGAAATAATGCAGCAGGAAAATCAGAAATACAAAGCAGATGATTGGGATTGGGGTGGGTTTAAAAAAGGAATATTCCATCACTCCACTGGGATGATTCCCTCCTTTTTAACCCACTCGGCTGACAAAAGGAAGAGCAGCCCAGAGGGAAAGGAATTTACTTTCCTGCTCCCTCCCTTCACAAAAGACCCTTTGATGGAGTGCAATCTGTCTTTGCACTAATTATCTGCTCGAGTGAAATGACATATCAGAGCTGGTGGCACAGGAATGTCCTAATGGGGACAGAGGGTCACTTCCACAAAAGGGGGGGAAAAAGGGAATAAAAGAAAAGCTGGAGGCCTCAGGAATTCCTACAGCATTTCTTTTAATATGGTGGGAGTTAAAGTGTCCCTGCCCATGCAGAGAGTGGAACAGGATGATCTTTAAGGGCCCTTCAAAAACACTCCGGGATTTTAGGATCCCTTAAATTCATTGGGGAATCTGAGCCAGAAATCCCTTGATTTTACAGGATATTTTGACAGGAAAAGAGAAACCAGATGCTGATTGTGCTGAGTTGAGAATGTGACACCTGAGCTTTGCTGGGTGCTGGGGGGACAGAGCACCACAAAGGATTGGTGGGTGGCAGGGGACAGCATCCAAGGAATTTGCAGGAATTCCAAATGAAATGTAAATAAAGGCTCTGCGCTCATTTGTTGAGGCTTTTGAGGCACGAACTGGGGAAGAATCAAAAGCTGAGACAGCTTTAAAATTGTCATTTTCAGTTTCCCCCCACCCACAAAAGTGTCCCCATGTCAGCTGGGCTGTTGTGACACCAATTTATCACCTGCAGGGAATCCAGTGGGAAAAAAAGGGAATATTTCCTCGTCTGGATTAACCACGGGAAATGCAGATTTACCAGGGTTTGGTTTCCACACATACTCTCAGACAGGAATCTCCATGTGTGGGCTGGATCAATTTTACCCCGTTTTCCTTTGTTTTGGGCTCCCTAGAAATGAAATAATTTGGCTGGAGCGAGGCCAGGAGCATTGTGAAGTTAATGAATTTCTGAGCAATTTTTTTCAGCGAGGAAAAAAGCCGCTGAGCACGAAATTAACTGGGCAGGGTTACAAAATAGCCAAGGAGAGGCTGTGTGGGGAAAAGCTCACGGATTTGTCTCCCTGAGTGTCCTAATCACAGATAATGCTTGATCCTGGGAATTAAAGGAGCGATTCCAAGCCAATTTAGGGTGAGAAAGGAAAATCCGGGGTTGCAGGACTAGACCTGGTGGGAAATGGGAATTATTGCTCTGGCACAGCCCTGGTGTTGCTGTGGGCCAGGATTTGTTCTCTCTCCATGGAGGAGTCTGAGGGGAGCAAAGGGCGCTTGAGGTGTTAAAATCATGGAATTGTTAAGGCTGGAAAAGACCTGCAAGGTCATCAACCCAGCTGTGAATCCAGCCCCACCTCGTTCACCACTAAAACGTGTCCTCAGGTGGCCACATCCATGCGGTTTTTGGGATGGGGCCCCCACTCCTGCCCTGGGCAGCCGGTTCCAGTGTTTCCCAACATTTTCTGTGGGGAAAATTTCCACAATATCCAATCTAAACCTCCCCCAGCACAACCTGAGGCTGTTTCCTCTCCTCCTGTCTTTTGACAGCCCCCTGTTCTCCCTTTCTATGTGGGAATGGCGGGGGCTTCATCCCAGGATTCTGTATCCANCTCCATGGAGGAGTCTGAGGGGAGCAAAGGGCGCTTGAGGTGTTAAAATCATGGAATTGTTAAGGCTGGAAAAGACCTGCAAGGTCATCAACCCAGCTGTGAATCCAGCCCCACCTCGTTCACCACTAAAACGTGTCCTCAGGTGGCCACATCCATGCGGTTTTTGGGATGGGGCCCCCACTCCTGCCCTGGGCAGCCGGTTCCAGTGTTTCCCAACATTTTCTGTGGGGAAAATTTCCACAATATCCAATCTAAACCTCCCCCAGCACAACCTGAGGCTGTTTCCTCTCCTCCTGTCTTTTGACAGCCCCCTGTTCTCCCTTTCTATGTGGGAATGGCGGGGGCTTCATCCCAGGATTCTGTATCCCGCCCTGCCACCTCTGCCTGTGTTTTCCACCGGCTCCGGAGCAGGGTTTGGATATTCCCCCAGTTTCTCCTGGAGCTGAGATGGTTCTTTCACTGCCTTTGCATGTTTGGAGCAAAACTGCTGGAGAACGGGGAATTTCTGGGAACAGAAACCATTCCTGTGGGAACATCCCAGTTAATGAAGCTTGGACAGAGCAGCTGGAGCTGCCCCTGGATCCCTGCAAGAGTCCAAGGCCAGGCTGGACAGGGCTTGGAGAAATCTGGGATAGTGGAAGATGTCCCTGCCCATGGAATGGGATGGGATTTAAGATCCTTTCCAATCCAAAGAATTCCAGGATTCTATGGAATTCTTCTGTACCTCTAGGCCTTTCCCAGAGGCCTGGAGCCCAGCCTAGAGGTTGGTAGGGAGGAATAACTCCTTCACTGTCATCTTCCTAATAATTCCTTCCTCCCCATCTTCCCCTGGATTGTTTTCCAGCAGTTCAAAGGCTCTGCTGGATTATTTTATGGAATAACAATCACCCTCTGGAGCAGCCTCAGGCCGCTGGACAGAGAATCCCGTGGGATGAGGGAGAGCTGCTCTCTCCCACAAAAAAAAATATTTTCTTCCCAGCAGGTTCCACCTTTCAGAAATCTCCTGAAATTCAAATAAAATTTGGGCCAAAGTGTTACCCAGACTTAGTTTGCTTTAAAAAATAAAAGAGAATTTGTAGTGTTGAATCCTGTACTTCTCCATAAAATTGGTATAAGCAGGGAATGTGCCCTCAGGCTCCTTCCCGAGGATTCTGGGCTCTGTCTTCCCACATTTATTAAGAGTGTTTGAACTCTAGAGCAAATTTTAATTTTTCTTTGTCAATACCAATGTTTCCATTGCTGCCCAGGCTGGAATGAGCTCAGGGTTCTCATCACACTTTTCAATTAACTTTTCCTCCTCTCATCAAGGTTGTTGTTGGATTAATTCCTTCTCTCTGCCTTTCTTCCAGGAAAAATAAAATAAGGAAAACAGCCATGTCATCTGAGAGAAACAGCTGAATTCCTTGGGAAAAAACTGGTTGGGAAAGGGAGAGTTAAATCCAGGCAGTTTAATTCCAACCCTGCTGAAGGCTTGAGGATTTTAGTGGAAGTTGGATGATTTTGTGGCTTAAGAAATGCTCTAAATATGAATTTTAGGGCTTATTTAAGAGGGGGGTGGTCCAAAGGAAACAATTTGGCCTGGGAGCTTCCTTCCTTCTCATAGAGTCCTGGAATTTCAGAGGAACGTCCCTGTCTCCTGCTGCTCCAAGGGATCCATAAGGATACAAGAATCATGTTGTTCATTATGAAAGGAAAATAATTTTGCTCTTGATGGCATTGTCTGATCTCCCATTCTCCTGTTCCAAACTCCTTGGAATTTGGCTCTGGAATCAGGGATGGCTTCAGTGATCTCCCTGAAATTGTGTCACAGGATCCTACGACCTCAAAACAAATTTGTATCCACCCCGCTAGGCCAAAAATGTGAATTTTTATGTTCTGGAGTGACACAAGAGCAGCAATAAATTGTTTTTCTTCCCTTTTTTCCCGTTGGGGGGTGGCTGAAGATTGGTGTTCCTCATTTAGGGAAATGTTTTCTTGATGGGGCTCTGCCTCTCAGAGAGGAATTATTTGATGGACGCCGACAGTTTGTGCCGAGTTTTTCCAGGGAGTAAAGAAAAAATAAATGCGTAGATGAAATAAGCAGCCAGTTAATTTCTCCTTCACAGTTGTTTCATGTAAATGAAGAACTGGAATTCTTTGTGAGCCATCAAAGCTGGGAAATAAATGCACAATTAGCTGCAGGAAAGTGCTGAAAGCCATTAGCACTCGTTTTAGAATAATAATGCACTTCAAGCCTATTTGTTGAAATATAAATACAATTATGGGGAAAGAAATTAATGCACAGTGGGAAGTTTCTTGAAGGCGGCGTCGGGGGTTTTTTGAAGCACGAGGTGAAATGAATGAAACCGTGGGGTTGTGGGGAGGAGAAAAATGGGGATTTGTAGGAAAGAGATCAGATGGAAACAAAAAATGTTGGAATATCCCCAGCTATGGGGATCAAAGGAGGGAAAGGTTTGCCAAGGGGGGCTGAGGGATGAAAGGCCTGTCCTGGCTTCCAGGGGTGTTCCCAGCAGGAAGGAGGGATGAGGTTTGGGGCACAGCTGGAAATGGAGGTGCTGCTGGCAATGGAGAAGTTCAGACCACTGGAAGTTTGGCCAAGGAAATCTGACAGATCTCAGGCTGCAAATAATTAGATCTGATCACCTGTGTGTGATCTCTTTGTTCAAAATCATCATTCTTGAGCTTTTCTTGGCCATCCTCCCTGATCCCGGCAGGAAACTTCCCTGGAGTTGCTGGCACAGAGCTGGAGAAAGGAAAACCTCCCTCAGCAAATGGAGCTGCAGGTGGTGGGTTAGGGTTGGCCATGCTGGGAATCCTGGGATCCACCAGGAGGAGTGGCCTTGGAGGAGAGGATCAGGGATGGAAACACGGGGCAAGGGTTGATTTGGCACGGCAAACTCAGCCTGGAACCACGGGATCAGAGAAATCCAGGATGGGAGAATCCCAGGATAACTGAGCCACAGGATTGCAGAATCACGGGATCACAAATCAGAGAATCACAGGATCAAAGAACCACAGGATCATGGGATTGCAGGACCATGGGATCACAGAATCAGAGAATTCCCGAGACATGGAATGGTTTGGGTGGGAAGGGACCCCAAAGCCTATCCATGTCCATCCCTGCCATGTACAGGGACACCTTCCAGTATCCCAGGGTGCTCCAAGCCCTGTCCAGCCTGGCCTTGGACACTTCTTGTGAGGGTGGGGAGGCCCTGGCACAGGGTGCCCAGAGAAGCTGTGGCAGCCCCTGGATCCCTGGGAGTGTCCAAGGCCAGGCTGGATGAAGCTTGGAGCAGCTTGGGACAGTGGGAGGTATCCCTGCCAATGGAAAAGGGGTGGGAATGGGATGCGATTTAAGGTGCTTTCCCACCCAAAGCAGTCTGGGCTTTTATAAATTGCCAAATCCCAGAAAAAGTGGAAACAGCCTGGAATCTGCTGACACAGTTTGGGCACTCACAACCTCCAGGAAGAACCAGAGTGTTCCTCATCTCTGAGTAATTAACAGTGCTGGAATCAGCTGGGATCCTTCCACACTTCCCTTTATCCATGTGTTGCTGCTGCCCTTGGGAGCTGGCACAGCTCTGGCTGACGCTTTGCCAGATTCCTTGGGTATCCCGAGGGAAGAGGGGAGGAAGGAAAGGTTGAGTAGTCAAATCACTGCGTCTTTCCTTCCTTCCTAATGCAGGCAGAAACCACCCAGCATTTCCCCATGTCAGCTTTTCCAAACGCTCCATCCTTCAGGATTGACTTCCAAGAGGAGATCACAGAGCAGGGCGGGGCTGGTAATGTTGTAATAATTTAAATCTGAATTGCCAACGTGAAATGGAGATGGCAGAAACTGCTCGTGACAATGACACGAACAGGACATTTCTCTGCAATTTGTATAATGAGATCCCCCAGTCACTTCAAATGGGAATGTAAAACAATTTGGGAGAGGGTAATAGATTAATCTGTCCTTGGACACAGGTTGAATTCCATCAGGGATGTGTAAAACAGGGATTTATCCTGTGTGGAGGTGATGGAATGAAGAGTGGCTGAGCCTCAGCAGGTGCTGGGACTTCCTCAGCAGCACAGGGGGAAGGAAGCTTCCAGGAATCCAAGAATCCCCTACTCCAATCTGGAGATGACAGGATCCAAACAGCTCAAATTGGATAAATGGAATCTCATTCCCAGGCTGGAATTTCAGAGCCTGCCCACCACTAACATGATCCTACCTGGAATTAAGATTTGCAATCCGTTGCCTTCAGGAAACCCATTTTCTCCATTTCTTTAGATGCTGTGGGCACAAATAAACTCATAGAATCATGGAATGGTTTGGGTTGGGAAGATCTTAAGTCCCATCCCACCCCTGCCATGGCAGGGACACTTCCCACTATCCCAGGCTGCTCCAAGCCCCATCCAACCTGGCCCAGGATATTTTCAGGGATCCAAGGGCACCCACAGCTGCTCTGGGCATGAAATAAAAATTTAGAAGGCACCTTGAACATCCTCTTGCTTCTGTACTGATGCCATTTTTGGCCACCAAAGCCGCTGCTCCTCCTCTGACCTGCTCAGCAGACAACCTTTGCCTGGTTTGCTGAAATCCCCAGGCTGTGAGGATTCAAGGAAAACGGGAAGCATCTCCCTCGTGGCTTCCTCGGGACACATTTGCAGCTGCTGGAAAAGCTGCTGGGAGCAGTGAGCTGGTCCTGCCCCGGGCAAAGCTTCTCCTGGAGAAGCAGCTGCAGAGAGAACTCGACAAGGTGCAGCTCATCTCTATTCCGGTGACATTTCCAGGACGGCGAAGTGACTTTTCCCCCCCAAGGCAAAGCAGCTTCTGACACGAGGGTTTGGCTTCGTCAGCCTGCCAAGCTGGGAGCCAAATTGATCTGGAATCCTTTTCATTCCGCTTTGTACCTCACCCTGAAGTCCTCACGTTCGTGGAGAGGGTTTGGATGCCCCCGGGCAATTTGTTAACGCTCTGTTAATGCCAATTACATCAGACCTTAAGTGGGGAGGATAAGGGGAGTTGCTCCTTCGAGGAAAGGGGAAGGTGGGAAAGCACATTCCCACCTCATCCATGAAAAACAACGAGCTCCTGGATGCTGAAGGGCAATAAATAATGAATGCAGGGGTTGAGGGTCGGGGTTTAATTGCTCAGCCTGCCACCAGCGGGTGATGGAAAGGGCTCATGTGCACACCCGCGGGAAATGGGGTGGGATGATGGGAATGACACCACAGCTCCGTCTCTTCCCACCAACCGGCCTGCAATGAGTGATGCTAATGAAGATGTGAGGGGAGTGCTGCAGCTCCCAGGAAATCCTCTGGAAAGGGAGAAAGCTCCCATAAAGAGCCAAATCCAGCCAAGAGAGCTGCGAGCACGAGCAGTTTTCTGTGACTGATTTCATCAGGCTCTCATCAAAACCATCCAGAGGCACAACCCCGTGAAGGAGCAGAGCAGCACCAGGGTTTGGCTCCATCAGGCTGCCAGGATTTCTTCCCTAAAACACCTGGCTGTCCTCGGAGCCTGGGAGCAGCTCCAGTCCGAGGGGTTGTTTAATTGGAGAGGAACTTGTGACATTATTCCAGAGGTAAGTGGTGAATCCCTTGGGATCAAGACCCTGTAAGAGCTGAAGGGTGGCACAGGGGCTGCCCTCTCCTCCCACCTGGCCCTTGAACCCCTCAGCTCTGCAGGAAAAGGCAGGAAACATAAATCAGAGACAACTCCAAGCAAGGAAACGGGATCCTCACAGGCCTGGTGCCTGCCTCTGCTCACCTTCCCGAAGCCGGTTTGCATTCCTGAAGCCGGTTCCTGTTCCCCAAGCCAGCTCATGTTCCCAAAGCTGGTTCACATTCCCGAAGCCAGTTCACCTTCCCAAAGCCAGTTCCCATTCCCAAAACCAGTTCACCTTCCCAAAGCCAGTTCACCTTCCCAAAGCCAGCTCACCTTCCCAAAGCCAGTTCCCATTCCCAAAGTCAGTTCCCATTCCCAAAGCCAGTTCCCATTCCCAAAGCCAGTTCCCATTCCCAAAGCCGGTTCACATTCCCAAAGCCGGTTCACATTCCCAAAGCCAGTTCCCATTCCCAAAGCCGGTTCACATTCCCAAAGCCAGTTCACATTCCCGAAGCCGGTTCCCATTCCCAAAGCCAGCCTGAGCGATAGAATTGGTGCTAATGAGCTAATTGGGAAAACATCCCTTGGCTGTGCCATCAAAAGCTCCGTGTGCTCCCATCAGCTGCTCCCCAAGAGATTAGGAAAACCTGGAATGTGATGGAGTCTTCCTGGTTTTTGGTTCAGCTGTGGGAGCCCAGGGGAGTCAGGAATTTGGGATCAGTGCAGCTCCTGCTCAAGGGCTGATGTTTCCTCCTATGTGTTGCTGCCTTGTTGGAATTCTTCTTTCCTTTCCCTCCTGGCTGAATCATCTTTTCCATGTGGCTGGTGACAAATTTGTCTCGTTCTTCTCAAACCCTTAATTGCCATGGTGACCTGCCAGGGACCCCCAGTGGATGCAACCAGCAGAAAATCGGGAAATTATTCCCGTTCCTCCTGGATTATAAAAATATCTCTGCTGATTCCTTCTTCCCAAGGCTCATTTTTTCCCATTGATTTTAATTTCTGCTCATCCAGGTGGGCTCCTGGGAATAGGGAAGGAATTCTTTCCTAGGAGAGTGGGGAGGTCGTGGAATGGAATTCCCAGAGAAGCTGTGGCTGCCCCTGGATCCCTGGAATTGTCCAAGACCAGGCTGGACACTGGGGCTTGGAGCATCCTGGAATAGTGGAAACCGTCCCTGCCCATGGAATGGGATGGGATTTAAGGTCCTTCCAACCCAAACCATTCCATGATTCCATGATCCTACACCAATCCCAAATGCTCCAGAGACAGCCTGGACAATAAATCAGAGTTTCCAACCTCCAACACTGGAATGGACTCAAAACACATCAATCATCCAAGGCCTTTTATCCAGGGAACAGCACAGGCAGCAAGAGGTAACTGAGAACTCCTGAGATCAAGCAGTGCAGCTTAAATCCAAAAATCCAAAATTAATTCACTGCTCCCTTTAAATATATATAATTCAATCTCAGAAAGGATAAAAATCATGGAGCTAATTTGGAAATTTACAGCCTGCACATCAAAGCCACACCATGCCACAGGTGTGGAAATGCTCATTATTCAGCTGGGTGACAGGCAGGCATCAATTATGTCCCCAAAAATTTCATCTCCACACACCCAAAATCCAGAAATTCTGGGATGGCTTCGTCTCACTCTAATATTGGTGATGGAAGTGTAATAAAAGGGAATTTCTTACCATAATTAATATCAGAACTTGTTTATTTAAACTACATTTAAATATTGAGGATGCCTTGCTGGTGAGCAGTAAATCCTTTGTTAAATAACATTTCACCTAAGGATGCACAGGGATCATTTGCACTCAGATTTTTCCCCATAAATGGAAATATTTGATAAAGGACATTATTATTATTATTTTATTATTTTTTCTTTGTTTTTTTTTAATGTGACACAATTTAATTTTTTTTAAATTTTTTTTTTTACTGTCTATTTGGCATAAAAAGGGCTGTGTAAAATCCCTTTTGTTTCAGATATAACCACCTACTTCCACAAAAATAAAGCAGAATAAGCCACCCACCACCCACAGAAATTACTTAAATTGGGGTTTTTCAGTGACTTTTTTATTTGCTGTTAATAATTCTCATCCATGGAAAATATTTGATCTCTCAAGCAAGATTTGACCTCCCTAAAATCCCTCAAAACTTTAAAAATCTGAGCAATTAAAAGCACCATAATCAGGTATGAGGAGATTTAAGGATTTTCCTTTGATATGGAATGGGAATGAGGATGGAAAAGGTTTTTTCCCTATGGCTTCTCCAAACCATGGCAATAAAACCCAGACAGGAGAAGTCTCTCTGATTAAAACTCATAAATTTTTAAAGTATTTAATATCTGGATTATTAATAACTGACGTTATTTAATGGCCTGATTTCCTGAGCATGAGAAAACTTCTCCTGGGTGCCAAAATTCCATGTTAAAATTCCAGATGCAGAGAGGTTTAATCCATAAACCTGGGACTAAAAGGATTGGCTTGGCTTCCTCATTTCCATATTTTTTAGCCACAGGAGAGCAGGAAAAGAAGAGATATTGTTATATATAATTATTTATGGAAAATATAGAATTTATTGAACCGATCCAAATCTCTCCTGGATGCAGAATCCCAGAAGTTCAGGGATGTGCGTCCCAAAAAGATGGATGGGGCTATCCAAGGATTGTTGGGAATGCTCAGTGGGAAAAACAGGATGTGGCTGGAGAAGGAGCCATGTGGAGATGGGAATTTTCCAGGAATGCCATCCCTGTTCTGGCTCCTGGATATCAGACAGGAATGAGGCCGGGAAGTGCCCATGGATTGGAGGGGGATCAAGACCACCCCAAACCCCCGGAGCCTCTGACCCATCCCCAGGAAGGTCTGGAAGAAGAACAGACTGAGCCAAGAATTAATTTTTCCTCCAGGATATGGAAAACACATCCCTAAAAAGGTGTCCTCAAATCCCGGGATGAGCCCCAGGATCCTGCACATCCCCTCAGCCAGATCAGCTCTGGAGATCTCCCTTTATCCCATTTTCCTTCCCTCTGTTCCCTTTCACCCCACTCTTTATCCAAACCCCACTTCCATGGGCTCATCCCAGGAGATCAGGGACAATCTAACACCAATTTCTACACCAAATTTTTAATTTATTAATAAAACTTGGGAATCTTTTCCAAACCCTCTGACTTTTATCATTCCTTTTCCCCCATAGGCACCAACATTCCCATGTGCTCCCTTCCCTATTGGAATGGGACACCACAGTGGGATTTCTCCTAAATTCATCCACTTTTCCTGTTTTCACTCTGATATTTTCTGGAGGGATAGCCCTAAAAACCAACCAAGGCAAAATTCCAGCTGAATCCTCTCCCCGTGGATTCGTTTGAAGACGGGAAAGTTCTGCTGGAACTTTACAATGGGAGGGAAATCACAAACGAATCTTTAATTAGGAGCTTCTTTCCGTGCTTAATGATTTTCCTGCAAGAACAATTGGTGCTGCTGTGCTCCTGATCCTAAAAAAAGCTCAGGAGAAGCCTCCAGGAGAGGGAAGCCACCCTTGGAGCGTGGCAGGCGGGTGGGCGGTGGGATGGGATGGGAAGAGCAGGTGGGAATTTCAGGGGAGGATCAGGAGCTGTGGAGGAGGAGAAGGAGGAGGAGGAGGAGGA
>VZRX01007758.1:55816-71207 GCA_013398075.1 Notiomystis cincta
AATTTTTTTAATATATAAAAAATTCTATTGTTTTTTATAAAAAATTCTATTTTTTATATAGAATATTATATAGAGAATTTAAAGGCAGAGGTCAGTGGGCAGCCTTGAATGTGAATCCAGAAAAAAAAGAGGAAAAGGATCCCTAGCCAAGGAGAATTTTCTGAGGTTTGTTGAGAATGGATTATGGAATATCAAAAAGGCAGGGAAATGAAACTTTTCCACAGCATTTATGGGATGAAACATCCAGGTTGAGAACCTTAAAACCAAGGAGAAACTTAAATTTGTTCTGAAATATGGAATATCCATTGGAATGTTCTTGAAAAACTCATTTTCATTCCAGCCACCCCTTGCTGAGTGTAATCAATGCATTGAAAATGTTGTCTCAGGGAGATGGGAAATATTGTCCCAGGATTCCAGGATCCAATGGAAAGACCATTCCCAGGCCCTGACATGGGATGGGTCATATCTGAACCACCTTAATCCCCTAAACCATCTCATTCCCAGACACAGCAGGGCTGTAGCTTTGATCCCTGGAAGTGACTCCAATTCCACCTTCCAGTCCCAAATTAATTGGAAAAAATCCACTATTTCATT
Organism: Notiomystis cincta; assembly: GCA_013398075.1. NCBI lineage: Eukaryota > Metazoa > Chordata > Aves > Passeriformes > Notiomystidae > Notiomystis > Notiomystis cincta. Next base: position 56,411 of record VZRX01007758.1, read on the forward strand.
GGGAAATCAGCTGGATCCATCCCAGGGCCAGCAAAGCGGTTGGATTTTGGCTCCTCACTTGGGGGATTCCTCCTCCCCCAAATTTTGGGAAGGGACAATTAAATTATCCTCCCCCATTCCTCATCCTGTGACGGCATCACGGGAGCCGGGAATGGACTTGGGAATTCTCAAAAATCCAGGGGGAAGTGAACTCTTACACCAGCATAAATCAGGTGTAATTCCAGAACGGATTTGGATACTCAGGTGTGCAACTTTTCCCAGGACAAACCTTTGATTTCAAAGGCTGCTCCAACCCTCCTCCCACAGCCAGAGAAAACAGAATTTCTCAACCCGAAATTAAACCCAGCATGTGAAAAATGAGAGATTTGCAACCTTTCTTTGTGCCGTACAGGGGATTTTATCACCATTTTCTGTGTGAAAAACGGAGGTTTTTATCGTCTTTGATGCACTGAGAGCCTGGTGCTGTTTTCACAAGCTCAGCACAGGAAAAGCAGAATTAATCTGGTGTTCTTCTTTTCCCAGGAAATCTGAGCTCATTTTGGTCTCCACAACTCTGGCAGAGCAGAACTGCAAAAAAACCCCAATCCTGATCCTGCTTTTCAGTGGAAATAGAAGGAAAAGAAAATGGGAAGGAGAGGAAAATAGAAAGCAAATTATAAATGTTGCTTTATTTTTAATTCCCAGGGATTTCACACTCTTTTCTTAAGCACTTTATTAATTAAATAAACTCCCAAAAGCCCCACATTGATCATCAACATGAAACTTTAGTGACAATTATTACATTGTGATTATGACATCAAATTCTATTCTCCTAAATGATAATTCCTGATTTTGGCATTGTGCAGGAACTTCATCCCCTTCACAAGGATGCTCCCAAATCTCCCATGGAGGAGTTTTCCCATTTCAATTTTCCTGCCTATTTGCTGACCTTCAAAAGGGATTTTTCATCCCAATCTTGACCTGCTCTGCCTGGGAAGGAGCCCAGGGTCGGGCTGGCCAGGGGAGGAGATGATCCTTGGGAACAGAATTCCTGATCTAAAACCCTCTGGCAATTTTGGAGTGGGTTTTAACGAGCCTTGGGCTGGGGCCCTGCAGCCTCGGGCGTTTCTGCAGCGCTGTCGGGAAGGGAAATGGAAAAGGTCCAAGATTTCTTCTCAGTCAGGGAGAACTTTTAATGGAAAAACTGAGGGGCACAAACTTTTTAGCTGTGTTGGTAAAACAGGAATGGTTCTAAAATAAAACAGGGTTGATTTGTGTTGGATTAGATTAGATTGGATTAAATTAGAATTTTGATAGAATGAGAGATGGTCCAACATTGGCACAACCTGGAATTTTAGAATCACGGAGTCACAGAGTCATGGAAAGTCCTCCAGTGCCACCCCTGCCATGGCAGGGGCACCTCCCACTGTCCCAGGATGATCCAACCCCAACGTCCAACCTGGCCTTGGACACTTTCAGGGATCCAGGGGCAGCCACAACAAATCTGAGAATTCCAGCCCAGCCCCTCCCAATCGGGAATTCCTTCCCAATATCCCCCCCAAATCTCCCCTTTTCCAATTTGAAGCCATTCCCTGTGTCCTGTCCCTCCATCCCTTGTCCCCACTCCCTCTCCAGCTCTCCTGGAGCCCCTTCAGGCCCTGCAAGGGGCTCTGACCTCTCCCTGGATCCTTCCCTTCTCCAGGGGAACATTCCCAGTATTCCCAGCCTGGCTCCAGAGTAGCTGCAATCCTTGGAGTAGCTCCTTGGCCTCCACATCTTTCCCAGAGCTGGACAAAGTTGTCCAGGTGAGGTTTCAAAGTTTAATGTGAGCAAAATAAAGCAAAACAAAGATTAAATAAACTTCTCCTGGAGGATCCAGGTGAGGTGGCTCTGGATAAACAGAGGGAAGAGCTGTGGGTGATATCCTGGGATATTCCCAGGACAGCACAGCAACCTCTCGAGGTCACCACAGATCCCAACATTCTGCTCTGCGGGCAGGAATTTTCATCCCACATGGATCAACTCTTGCTCTCCAGCCCAGAGCACCCCAGCCCCCTCAAGGAGGAACAGAGCGGGAACAGAGCTGAGGGAAGCAGGAACATAAAAAATCAGGAAAAAAACCCCAAAATTTCCCTGATAAACACAAACCAGCTCATTCCTGCCACATCATTCCTCAACAATGGGAATGAGTTTTGCTCTTTCCAGCAATTTCCAAGCCAGAGGCTCCCGCTGACCTTTATTTGTGTCCCCTCTTGGTGTAACAAGCCTGCTTTGAGCCCAGCCACGCTCGCAGAAAATGAAGAGCAGCCCCTGGCAGGGTGTTTATATTTAGATATCCCTGAGGCACAGAGCAGGTTGATGATTTTCCATGGAAATTCTCTTCCCAGACAAATGGATCTACATCAGTTGCACGGGGAATGATTAAAGCCCAGCTCTGTAAGGGAGAATATGAACAGGGCTTAACAAAGCTCACACAAAAACCCGGCTTGTAGCAATGGCTGCAGCCCCTCCCAAGGGAAATCGTCTTGGTGCTGTTTGTTTTCCCAAAAAGGGGAAGTTTTAAGGAAAAAAATAGGGAATTTGGGTGGTGTTCCCTGTGAATTCTTCATTTGTGGTGGAAATGAAGTCTTCAGGCAGCACAGGGAGGAAAAACCTCGTGGAAAACCTGCCCCAGACCATAAAAGTAAAGGGGTTCTGGGGATGAGCTTTCAGCTTGAAAGGAAAAGCTTTGAGCATGGAATTCCAGGATGGTTTGGGTTGGGAAGGAGCTTAAAGCCCAACTCATTCCAACCCCTGCCTTGGAAAAGGACACCCTGCACTATCCCAGTGGGAGAGCTGGGAATGTTTCCCTGGAGAAGGGAAGGATCCAGGGACAGCTCAGAGCCCCTTGCAGGGCCTGAAGGGGCTCCAGGAGAGCTGGAGAGGGAGTGGGGACAAGGGATGGAGGGACAGGACACAGGGAATGGCTTCACACTGGAAAATGGAGGTTTGGGGGAGATATTGGGAAGGAATTCCTGGCTGGGAGGGTGGGGAGGGGCTGGGCTGGAATTCCCAGAGCAGCTGTGGCTGCCCCTGGATCCCTGGAAGTGTCCAAGGCCAGGTTGGACAGGGCTTGGATCATCCTGGGACAGTGGGAGGTGTCCCTGCTCATGGAATGGGTGGGAATGGGATGGGATTTAAGCTCCTTCCAACCCAAACCATCCTGGAATTCTCTGAATCCACAATTCCCAGCTCCCACACCAACCTGGCAAATTCCCAAATTTTGTATCTGCTGCTGCTGAGGAAGGGACACTCTCGTCCCTCTGAACTATTTTCACCTGGAAAAATTTCACCTCTTTCCTACTGGGAAAAATCTGGCTGTGAATTATTTTCAGGAATACAGGCAGTGAGGTTATTTTGCCAATTTGTAGCCATTTTGTTGAACAAAAAGAAATGAGCTTTTTAAAATGTAATATTTTAATAGAGCAATGATCTTATAATCACCACACCATTTTTAACTCCTCCACCCTAGCGCTGCAGTTCATTGATAATAAAAGAGCTCAAATAAAGATTTCAATAAAAATTTAAATATTTCACAGCGATCCCAGAGTGAATTTTTTTTAAACAATTAAGGAGGGGAATAATAGGGATTTTTCCTGTCATTTTGTTGTTTTCATAGCAAAGCCAGGTTGGAAAGTTTAATATTGGTTGTGCTGTATCCCAAATCCTCATCTCCTTCCCACCTACCTCGTGCCAAGATCATCCATCAGGAATCAATTCCACCCTCTTGGAATAATTTCTCATCTTCTGTTGGACATCAGCTGGTGTCAGTTATTGAATTAAGATGAAATTAATCAGATTTAATTGGGACTGAGGAAACCCCAGCGCTGAGCAGTTAAAGAGATCATCAAAAACTCCTTTGGCTTTGTTCAAATGATTGAATTGGGATTATTAAAACCACTGGAAAAATCCAATCCCTTTGTCCTGCTGGGCTGGCGGCAGAATCCCAGAACTGAAATCCCAGAGAGAAACTGGGAGGCACAAAGGCATAAAAAGTGAAATTATTGTGGAGTTTCTCTACTTTTTTCCTCCTCAAACCATCTTGTATTTGCTAAGTCAGGACTGATGGGGTGAAAATCCCAGAATTCCAGAATGGTTTGGGTTGGAAGAGACCTTAAAACCCACAGGAATTTATAAAATCATTGTGATTTTTCACCTGGAATTTCCTATGGAAAGAGAACCTTTCCAAACTCTTTTGGGGTTCTTTTTTTGGGTTTGGTTCGTTTTGTTTGTTTGGGATTATTTTTTATAATTTGTTTGTTTAATAAAAATTAATGAGGTTTTTTTGGAATTTAATATTTTAGGGCAATGATCACACAACCCACACATCATTTTCCAGCTAATTGCTGGAGCTTTGAAGTGAATCACAGAAATATTCTGGAGATTTCCCAAATACTCCTTGAGATTTCTACCCCAGGCAAAACAAACACTTGGATTCTCCATGGATGAATTCAGAGTTTGTTTTTCCTGCTAGGAAAACCTCAGGAATAAAAATTCATATCCATCTGCTCGACACAGTGCAGGAACTCCAAAAAAAAAGGAAAGAAAACCACCTGGAATTCAGAATTTATTGGGAATTTGCTGCTGCATTTCCCAACACCACCAGTTACAGGAGCAATCGGAGCTCTTGGATCTGGAGGCCTTTGGAAAAGGATGTGGGAATAAATTGACAGTGTAAGAAGAGCAGGGAAATAATTAAGTTTGGAAGGACTGGAGCAAAATTCCCTTGGGAAAAGGAGAAAATTTGGACGGCTTGGAAAACTCCTGGGGCTGGAAGGCTGGAGGGAAAAATCCTGAGCACAGCTGGAGAATTATACAATTATATTTTGTATTTTATCTTTTTAAACAAGGCTCCTGCTTTTAATCCAGAGTGAATTCCTGATCCACATTTCCTTCAGGAATTCCATTAAAACACAGCTGTGTCCCAAAGTTCCTGGGGATGGAGTCCAACCATGGGATCCTTAATCAGAAGTGGGTTGGGAAAATCCTCACTGCTGTGGCTGTGGAGATGGGCCCAGCTGTGCCTCCACCCCAAAAATTGTCCCTCTGCATGGGAAGGAGCATCCTGCAGATCACCACGTTGGAGAGCGGCCTCCAGGGAAAAACAGGGAGACATCCAGCATCTCCACAGTTCCTTTCCCACCTCAGAGCAAAGTGAGGATCTAAATGTCAATTCTGGGATGGATCCACGCTCCACGCTGGGATCTGTCCTGGACTCCTGGAGTTTTTGGAGAAGGTGAAGGCTTCTCACCCTTAGTGTGTCCAAGAGCATTCCTGGGCTGCTTTGTGCCAATTATCCCGATTTTTCCATCCAAGTCTTGCTTTTTTAAACCATGCCCTGGCAGAGGTGGATGAGGAGTGGAGCAGGAGGGGAGCTGGGCCAGGTTGTGGAGTCGATGTTCACCAAGGAGCAACAGGGTCAGGGCAAAGCCAGAATTCCTTTCTCCTGCAGATCCCAAATCCCATCCCTGATTTAATGCCCCAGCATGACCCTGAGAGGAGAATCCCAAAAAAAAGGACACTTGGATGAGGTGATTGTTGCCCAAAAGGGTTCCAAGATGTGATTACAGCACCTTCCATTTGCCAAAGCCGCGAGGCTCCCAAAGGTGCTCTCCGGATGTTCCCACACACCTGGAATTTCAAAGAAAGGTGGAGAGGATCCATGGCTTGAATTCCACCCAATATTCCCTGGTTAACTTCAATTATCTCCCAGGGATCGTGGCAGGTGGATTTGTTCAACCAGTGAGATCTTCTCAACCAATTCCTGCTTCTTCCAGATTTCTCTCCCCAACAACTCCTGTTGTGCCTTAAATCCTTATCCAAACATTCCTGGAGCTCAGGAAGAGTTGAATATCTTGGATGTCCAAATCCACTTCTTTGCAGAGCAGCCTGAAGAATTTGGGCACCTGGGAAGAACTGGAGTGAGCAGAGGTAGGATCCAAGTCTCCCATTTCTTTTCTTGCTGGAATTTTGGGATGTTAGGAGCTAAAAATGAACCAGGAGAGAGCAGAGGACATCGAGTGTAAATTTACTCAGCCAAACCAGGCCTCGAGGCAGGAGAAGCAGGAAGTGAATCATTCCCAGCTTCCAGGGAATGTCCCAGCTTCCATCAGCCCAACACAGGGATGGAGCTGCTCAGCTCAGCCTCCTCCAGGCTCTGCCAGGACTGTTCCCAAGGCTGGACAATTTGGAGTTGGAATGGCTTCAATGTGAGTAAGGCAGAGCTCAGGACTAAATCCATGTTTTATCAGGCTGCATCCAAGGAAGCAGCCTGGGGTGAATCCGAGGGCATCTTGTTTTCCTGAATTTTCCTCACTCAGCTCTCAAAGCAAAAGTTCCTCTTTACTTTTTTTTTTTGGCAATGCTGGAAAGGGAAAAAAATCCTTAAATTTTCAGAACTTCAGGACCTTAATAGCAACCAGCAAACACACAGGGCTGGGAAACATCTCCCTGCTCCTTAAATCACATCCCCACAGGGCCGGGAGTGCAGGATTCATCTCCATCCCACCGGCTGCTCCTTCCAAGGAACAAGATTCCTGAGGCTTTCAAATCCTCATTTTCTCCCTCCTCATCCGAGATGACAGTAATGGAGCAAGGCTCAGGGCAGGGAAATCCGTGTGCTCCCTGTGCTCCCAGAGCCTGTGAAAAGACGGATTCCGCTAATGGCGTTTCCTTGTTTTTGTGATTCCGGCTTGGATAAAGCCACAGGAGGGATTTCTAATACATCACTCTTGGAGAAGTTCTGCTCCCCAGATCCCAACTCCATTAAGTCACTTCCAGCTTTGCTCCTTTCCAGCTGAAGCTTTTCCAGCTCCTGGTGCTTCCTGGGCCTGCTGCAGCTGGAGCACCACGCCAGGGATGGATGGAAAAGGCCTTTGGAGCCGGGAATGTGTGACAGGGCCATGGATTAGACCTGGCCTTGGGTACCCCAGTCCTGGTTTTGCATCACTCTGAGCCTTCTGCAGGGTTGATTCCAACCCCACTGATCCAGATCTGATCCCAAATATTCCATGGAAAGCTGGTGTCTCCTAGGAGTTTGTCCATTTTATGCTCCCACACACATCCTTGGCTTCTTTTTCCATGGGGACCTTTGTGGTTTTTTTAGCCTGGGGCATTCCCAAATCCAGCATTTCACCAGGAGATTCTCTCTGGGGTGTAAGATTGGTTTCCCATCCCCAAATCCAGCTGCGGGGTGGGATGCAAGGATATTTTCTCCTTCTTTAGCACCTACTCCTTAATCAGACACCTTGAGCATGCTTCCAACATCCCATTTAAAATTCTAGATCCTCCCCTGGCTGAACAAGTTGATCACTCCAGGAGAACGATGTGACCTGGAATAAAAAATTCCCAAACACAGTAGGATTTTGATTTTAAAACGAGAGATAATTGTGGAAAAAAGGGAAATTAATTCATTTTATTTCCAGAAAATTCTATTTTATTCCTGGAAAACTCAGGGAACAGCAAAAGATTTAATCAGCTCATCTTGTTCAGTTTAACCAAGAGAATTGGAAGGGGGTTTTTCTTTAGTATTTTTGATTCATTTTGAGTACTTTTGATTTATTTTTGGAATCACTGCCTAAAAATATTCCAGATGGGATCTTCTGAAGTCACCAAAAACATGAGGAGATCCATGACTGAAATCAGGAACTGGGAGAAATCCGGCAGAAAATCTGGGTTGCATTTTTTGAACACTGAACATAATTTACCTGGACAATTAATAAATTCTCAGCCATGGGAAGTCATTAAATCTACATGGGAAGATGATCTGAAGATGTTTCAGCTCAATCAGAACCCAAGGAATTTCCAGGAGCACTTCCATGATATTTTGGAGGAGCTCAAACAGGGTCCAAGATCTGTCACTGCAATAAAAATAGATTTAAAATTGTAAAAATAATTGAAATTGTTTTACTCTTTGCAGAGTTTAAAATAATGATCAGGACACTAGAAGAATTTGTAGGAGAAGATTTGGATCGGATGCAGGAAAAGCTGAATTTTTCCTTGTGTTTTTCCAATGTCCTGGTGGAAAACTTCCCTTCCATTGAGAACTTCCGAGGGGTCTGCTCTGCTGGGATTGTTTTAAATATTTCTGCAGAGAGGAAATCTCAATTTTTCATACCCAGTGCAGGAATTCCTGGGTATAAATTGAAGGAAGGAAGAGAAGGCTCCATCTCCAAAATCCAATGGATCAACACTGGATGGAGAAGTGGAATTTCCCCTCCATCTGTGGATATTTCAGAGTAAAATCAGCTGGAACAGCTCAAAAAAAGCCCAAAAAACTTTTGTGCAAGGACAGGGACCGGTGACCTCAGCGGGGCTGCAAAATTAAACTTTTATTTCACTGTCGCTCTTCTTTTTCTCCCAAAAAGGGGGAGAATTCCCAGCCAGCCACACTCCAGCATTAAATCTGTCCCGGATTTTGAGCGGCTCAGATGCTTCAGCAGCTCCTGGGGTTGCCCAGAGCCTCTTAAATCCTGATTTAAGTGACACAGGGCACTTGTGCCATAATTCAGATGCTCCAGGATGGAATTTCCTGCAGGGAAAGGGGCCTCATTTTTCATTTTCCCTGAGGATTTTCAAAGACAACCTCAGCGATTGGGTTTGAGGAACCACCACGGAGCAGGAGCTGAAATCTTTCTTTTCCTGCATTTTCCTGTGGCCAGGGGCCTGTTGGTGAAGGAATGTCAACTTTCTGCATGGAATAATCATTCCTGAATAAAGCCAGGTGTTCCCATTTCATTTTGGGCTCCATCAGACAGAGGGAGAGGGAAGGGGGAGCTTGAATTTGGCTGCTCCTCCAACAGGAATTTGGGCTGAAAACACCTTTTCTACACTGCAGGAATTCTCAGGCAGAGATCCATTAAAATGCACAATGATTTTTGGGATCTAAACTTAATCAAATCTCTTCCCAGGCCACCAAGTAGCCTTGAAAATTCCATCAGGATCCCAAATCTCTAAGACAGGTAAGAACCTCCAGGTGCAGTTGAGGATTGAGGATCCAGAGGATGGATGAGAAGAAGAATTAAGGATCGTGTGCCATGTCCTTATCCAGCTGTGGGTTCTTACCTAAATCCTAAAATCATGGATGAACATGGAATAAATCATTCCCTCAAGTCATTCCCAACAGGAGCCTGGGAAATTTTGTACCACTTTTTCCTCCCAGTGGATTGTGTTTCCTGTGGAATTTTTGAGCACAATTTTGGCCTGAGTCTGGTAAAATGCAAATTTTAATGATAAATCTGACTGGATATCAGGTTGGATGGGGCTTGGAGAAATCTGGGATAGTGGGAGATGTCCCTGGCCATGGAATGAGATGGATTTTAAGGTCCTTCCCAACCCAAAGGATTCTGGAATTCCATCCAAGATCACAGCAGTCACATGGCAGTTCAATAAATCCAATTCCATCCCAATCCACCCTCATCCACATCCCAAAGGATCCCACAGCTTCAAGCTGGGAGAAAGGAAGAGCTGTGGTGCCATTTTTCCAGCTCAATTCAGAGTAATTAACATTCACTGATGTATAATTAATATGCAGCTAAATTGAAGTGGGTTTTTCCAAATCCATGCTCCAAATACATGGAAAAGCTGATCCTGAACCAACATCGGTGAAGGAAAAGTGTCACCAACCATTTATTTTTCTGCTTCCAGCCCAATTGCAGTGATTCCAAACAGACTCAATCCTGACGTATTTGTAAAATGGGATTCCACTCCCTTCCCTTTTAGGAATTTTTCATTCTTTATGGAGTTTATCAGGAAAAATTAAACATGGAATTAACGTCGAACCGGCTCTGCTGGTTTCTATTTTTCATGGATTTCACGGACACGCTGTGAACTCCCCCTCCCTGAGACAGCACCTTTTTATTTCTGCATGAGCAGAACTGTCATAAATCCTGATGTCTTTCCTCCAGGCAAACGAAATGTGACCCGAGCAGTCAAATGCCAGCTCTCCCTGTCTATTTTCAGTGTTCCAGGTGTGCACCCATCACGTTTTAACAGCTCACAGCGTTTTCACTCTGCTGGGACTTCTCCTTTCAAGGGGAGGTGGGCATGAGAAACCCTGAGGAGTCTCTGTGTTGATGGAGACAAAAGAATGGCAATTAACTGGCTGCATTCCTATAGGAAATATTCCATTAAAACTGGAAAATGGATGGTCAGAGGAAAGTTTTTCCAGCTTCACCTTTAGCTCCGTGGGAGGGGTGGAATGAGATGAGTTTTCCCACCCAAACCATTCTGGGATTCTCTGATATTGAGGATGATGATGACAAAATAAGTAGAACGGGTCTAAATAGGAGGAGAATCGATATTTCTCCATCAGGAGAGGGAGGAATTAAATTATCACCTCCATATTTCATTTGGTTTTTGGAGAAACTCCTTGAACAGCAGTGCCGGGGAGCTGAGCTGGTGAATATTTGCTAAAGCAGGAGATGAACAATCTGCCCTGTGAGCAGAGCAGGAATAAGGAATATTTTCCCTTTGATGGACCCAGACATTTTAGTTCCCTTCCCACATCCCTGTGATTTACACTCCAGAATGAACTCGTTGATCTCAGGCTCCACCGAGGGGCCCTGGAGGCTCCAGGTGCATCAGAGGTTTTATTTATCACAAATGCAAGCCAGGAATCAATTCCTGCCAGGAAAAGCTCTCCTTGCAAACCTGATGACTGCTTTAAAAGGAGCTAAAGAGCCCCAGGAGAGCTGGGGTTTCCTGCTGAATTCCCTGGATTTTGAAGCTCTTCAAATTTCCTTTATTGGCCAGAAGAATCATTCAGGGAAAAGGATGGGAAAAAGGAAAAAATACAGAGGAAAAAAAACAAGTAATTTTTAATTTGTTGGGATTTTCAATTATCCAACAGTTTGCTGGGACAATTCATGCCTGGAATTTCCAAGAATTCCCTCTGATTGTGGTGTTGGGTCAGTCTTGGGGTGCAGAGTAAATCCAGAGCCTCAAATGGGAGAAATTTGGGAGAAATCCATGCCCAGAATCCACAGCAGGACGAAGAGAGCAGGGAATTTCTGTCTTGGACACATCCTGTAGCCTCTGGTTTTTTCCCAGGGTCTCTGAGCTGTGATAATGAAGTTCCTGCAGCTTCATCCAATCGATTTCCATGATGGATTTCAATATCAGCTCTTGGAATGAACATCAGCTCTCCCTGGGGTTAATGCAGTGCCTGAACTCCGGGATTCTCTGTCCTCTCCCAGGAGATTGAACCACAGAAAATTGTCCCTGGTTTAGGCACAAAATAAAGCTGGGATTGTGGGATAAATCAGGTGGTTCTTCCCTAATTCCTGATGGAATTCTCATGGATAATGCAAAGCATCGTGGATCTTCATCCTGTTAGTGTTGGAAAGATGCACAAACTCTTGCCAAAAAAAAAAAGGTTATAAATCAAATTTTAGTATTAAACAACCTGAGAACCCATCCAGGGGATTGGCAGGGACAACTTCCATCATCCCAGTTTGTTCCAATCCCACTCCAACCTGGCCTTGGACATTCCCAGGGATCCAGGGGCAGCCACAGCTTCTCTGGGAATTCCAGCCCAGCCTCTTTCCATCCTCCCAGCCAGGAATTCCCAATTCCCAATATCCCATTTAAATCTCCCTCTTCCAGCTCAAAACCATCACCCCAAATCCTCTCCTATTTTGTGTTTTGGTTTCAACACTTTTGGCCACATTCCTCAGCTGGGACATTGGAATTCTCCAAATATTCCCCCAGGCAAGCTCAGACTCCTGTGACTCCCACTTCCAAACAGAATTCCTGAGATAATCTGGAGATTTTTTAGTAAATCCCACCTGGAATTCTTCCGTGAGCGTGGGACTGGCAGAGCTCTTGCGGCTGCCACTGTAATAAAATGAAAATCTCCTTTTCCAATCTCTCCCCAACGAGATTAAACACGTTGCCCTTTTATCAAACCACTGATAAATTGTTGTTTTCACATTCCAAAACACAGAAAAATCTTCCCAGTTCTCCTTCAGGCACAAAAGTGACCTTTAATGATCCATAAGAAGTCCCATTCCTGCCTGGAAAAGAACCTGGATTTAAGGGAGAATTCTTGTTGTCCTCACAAAATATTCCCTTGAAATGAAGCAGCCCAAGAGCTGCTGCCCAGAAATTCACAATTAGGAATGATTTTAGCCAAGACATTTCAAGCTTGGATTGTACCTAAAAATCCACTTCAGCTGAACTGAAAATGACCCTGGACAGGTTTCGGTGGAGCAAGTTTGAGTCAGCACAAAGCCCTGGAAGTCAGGATTTATCTTTTCCAGAATAAAAGAGGATTTTCAGTTCTTCAGCCAACAAAAAAATGCTCCAATTCCAGAAATAATTATTGCAGGGCAAGAAGGAAATCAATTATTGCTGAGCAGCCACTGGGCAAGGCAATTGGGAGTCACCACCGGCAAAGAAATCCCATTTAAATCCCAAAGAAATCCCATTTAAATCCCAAAAAAATCCCATTCAACACTCCAGTCTTCAACGTTAAATATGCAAGTCCATGGAAAGCCAAGGATTTTCTGAAACGTTCCCATTTTGGGGTTTTTATCAGGATTTTTGAGGTTTCTTCAGGGTCTCTTCTGAGAGACTCAGAAGATTCTGAGTTTCAGGAGTTGAAATCATTTCTTGGATAATGTTTACACTCCAGTGCAATTAAAAAGTAATCTTAATAAATCATAATTGTCAAAAAATACTTTTATCTGGATAATTCTCTGAAGGACAGGAGGAATTATCCTTCCAGTCATGGAAAAGAGGGAAATCTCCTTGCACTGACATTGCAATTCAAGGAATTGCATGGGAAAGGCAGACCCAGGAGGGCAAAATCGATCCATTAATTAAAAATAATTAATTGCACACATCTGTCTCTTTCACAGGACTGTGGGATCTGGCTGCCCAAATCCCTGGAATCACTCCCACCATTCCATGCCTCCAGGATTTTGGGATTTAAAGAGTTCCCAGCACAGGTTACCTGAACACCACTCTTTCAACTCAATGAGACATCACGGGCTGAGAATGAAAAATGGCTCTTCCAAATGGGATTTGTCCCATTTTAATGGAATTATTTGGAATTCACATTTTTAATTAACCTCTGCCAATCTCTGGGCCTGCAATTCCGTGGGTTCCAGTGACAGATCCACAATTCCTTCCTTATCTTCTGCCATTGGCTCCTCCGGCTCCGCACTCTGAGGGTTCAAGGAGTCATTGCCCAACAATCCATCCTGCCTCCCTCCCCTGGGGGAATGCAAGGAAAGCACCTGGAAAAGGATTTGGGAAAAAATCTGAAGCTTTTTTTACAAAGTGGTTTGTAAGTGAAATTTGCTCTGATCAGGCAGGAACAGAGGGAATTAGAAGTGTTCTTGGATCTTCATATTCCGATCATCAGTCAGGAAATCGTGGATTATCTGTCCTTGTTATCCAGGGATAGGGCATGGAGAGCTCTGGAGCCAGGCTGGGAGAGCTGGGAATGTTCAGCTGGAGAAGAGAAGGCTCCAGGGAGAGCTCAAAGCTCCTTGCAGGGACTTGGAGAGGGACTGGGGACAAGGGATGGAGGGACAGGACACAGGGAATGGCTTCCACTGCCAGAGGGCAGGGCTGGATGGGATATTGGGATTTGGGAATTCCTGGCTGAGAGGGTGGGAAGTCCTGGAATGGAATTCCCAGAGCAGCTCTGGATCCCTGGAAGTGTCCAAGGCCAGGTTGGACACTGGGGCTTGGATCAGCCTGGGACAGTGGGAGATGTCCCTGCCATGGAATGGGTGGGATGGGATTTAAGATCCTCCCAACTCAAACCATTCCAGGATTCCAGGATTCTCTCACTGATGGATTTTGTATTTCTGACTCTTCATTGTGATCTTAAAGATCTTTTCCAACCTCAACAATTCCATGATGATATTCCAGAGAATCCTCCTATTCCTTCACCAACAGCCAAATCCCATTTCCAGAAGGTCCCACCATGGAAAACAGAAATTCTCGTTAATTAATTGGGCAGATACTGATCAACTTTATGTGCCCTTACAGATTAAAATACTCCCTTTATTCCAATGTTTATTTTTCAAGGTTTCCAAAATAACTATTAGCATGTCCATAATTTTACACTAAACTGGATAATTTTTCCCTTTCCTTGTTTTATAACTTTTGGGAAGTAAATACTGAAATGGAAAGAAATAGAAGTGACAAAATAACAGAACATGAGGAGTTTTTAGGGAAATCCACCTGAGGTGACAACTTCAATCAAATTTCTCTTTAATAAAACTTAAGAAATCAAGAGAAATAAATGTTTGATGAAATTCCTCTTTCCACCTCTCCCTCATTGGGGATTTTTAATCAACTTCCTGATATTTTCCAACCTGAATCCCTCAGGAAAATCTTATTTTCCAAGGATCATTGCAGGGATTGCCTGGTGGGAAACTTCTCACCTTGTATGCCTTAAAATTGATAATGAAACAATTAAAAAATAATAAAAATGGGTCATGTTTTGCTTCATTTTCCCTCTATTTCACAGCAGTGATTAATACTGAACAGGAAAAAGGTATTGGAAAATCTGGCACTTTCTCCTTCCAAAAATCAACACAATTGGATGAAATAATTCCTCAAAATCAGCTCAGTCTATGCTCTGTGAGCAGAAATTTCCTTAAATATTAAATATTACACTGGGATTGAAATGCTGTTGATTTTTCCAATGGGCAGATCAAAGTCTCTAAAAATAAAAAATAAAAAAAAATATTAAAAATAAAAACTTAAAATTAAAAAATAATAATAAAAATTTTAAAAATTAAAAATTAAAAATAAAAAA
>VZRX01007761.1:0-142763 GCA_013398075.1 Notiomystis cincta
TATACACACACATATAATATATAAATATTAAAGAATATTTATGGGTGGTATGAGACAGTAGGCAACTAAGCTGTGATGAAGCTAAGATTTTATGCTTGACTTCTCTGGGGCAAAATTTGTATATTGAGTTTTCCTGGTGCATTTTCCTGTATGATTATTGGAAAGGTTTCAGTGTCCAGCTGAAAATGATCTGATTCTCCAATACTTCAAAAGAGATTAGTCACAAGTTTTCTAAATCAGGCCTAAATGCATCAGTGTGTCAGGTGAGACCCCATAAGGCCCCATCCGGTAAAGATTCTGGGTAAAGTTCAGTTTGAACTTCCCATCACTTAGCAAGTATGAAAGACCAAAGCAAAGTGCCACATTTTGAACTTTTCTGCCATTCTGTTTCAAAGAATGATAAGGTCCCAAAAATCCACTGAACATAGGTAATCTACTTGAGGATAGAGGCCTCTTGTTTCCCAGCTGTGGAAACAGTTGTATCTCTTGTTTTCAGGTGAGTTTGGATGAGATTCATTGATTTAGTCATGGCATGTTCCTATGAGCAAAGATAATCACCATTAAAAACCAGAGCAAACTGGGTGTGCAAGTGCAGTCTCACCACACATGCAGCATCCTGTGCACAAGCACACACACACATTTCTACAATTCCTATACATTAATCTGGCAAAGTAAAACAATGTGCAGAGGAAAGTCATTAAATTCTAGTTAAAGATCTTTTCTTTCTTCTCCTTTTTATTGCCCCTAGCAGTTACTTGGCTGCCTTTACAAACAATTAATCTCTGGTCTGATAGCATTGAGCACAGCAAACTGGAGCAAACCATTCAAACAGAGTGGAGACAGCTAATAAAGTTTTCCTCCTGAGACCCCCATCTGACCTAGGAAAGCTCCATCCTGTTTTCTGCTTGGAAATGCACTGAGGTCTCATCAGACATTTTCAGTCCCCACATCTCATGGGACAGGAAACTGGCCTGAAATGTCCCTCCTTTTCTCTATTGCCCCGTTTGTCATGTCTTAAATACCTTGAGGGTATTGTCATGTATTCACTACTTAAACAAAGCTAGTAGAGTGGAAATAGTGCTGGGATGAGTACTGGCAATATGCACATGCTGCTTTTAAGGAATGCTGGGTTGAAAAGAAGAAAGCCCCCAGTGTGTGTGCCATATCTCTCCTGAGATATGAACCTTTTTTCCTGGCCTCGTTCCTCTAGAAATGTCCCACCAAGCGCCTCGCATGGGAAACTGAGGCACAGTGACTCTGCCAGAAACCAGCACCTTTGTTCCTTCAGGAAACTGTTTTATTTAAAAAAAACCCAAACAATTGCAGTGAAGACTTGAGGTGCTCACGTACCATGGTGACAGGAACATTCAAGACAGGAAAAACCAACAGGCAACAGTGCAGCTTTCTTGCAAACATTTTTGGATTCCACACGAACTGTGAGCATGGGCCTGCTCTCCCCTCCGTGTGCTGGGCTCGTGTCTGCACTTCTCATGTGCAAGCTGGAGACTGAAGATCCTGTGCCTGTCTGTGTGTCTGTCTGTCTGTCTGTGTGTCTGTCTGCACCATTTACTGCCTGCTAACAGAGTCACTGGAGAGAGCTTGGGCTGCCTAACTCTGGAGAAAGGTGTAGGTACAGCAGGGATGATTCTCCATCCAGCCTGCCTGCACAGCTGCAGTGGCAGAGGAAGCTGCTTCCCATGGTTTCTTCCCTGAAGTCCTCTCAGGGCACTTAAGGCAAGAAAAGTTTGCCGATTTGTCTGCTTTGGAGTCAGCAATTTCACTTGCATGACAGTCTAGTTCAGTGAACAAATGAAATGGTTTATTTATAAGCTTGCTTCTCACCAGGGAGCCAATTTATGCTTAAAATTAGCTAATTGTCCCTTTGATGGATTTCTACTTGAAGTAAATAGAGGTCATTAAGTTTTTCTGTTAGGTTGCATTCAGAAAATAGCTTTCTGACAAGAGGTTGACCTTACTGAGAAATCCCAGGTAAAGTCAACTATTTGGAAGTGCTCTTTAGCTTTACACATTAGCAAAGTGCCTGGGGAGGAAGAGGATGTCATTACCCTGACAGTCTCCCCATACCTCATGCCTTTTATCACTGGAGGTACGTTAGGATAACTTGAGATACAATTATAAAAAAGTCACTTTTGGGGGTACAGAATGATTTCAATTTCCCTCCTTGGAAACCCTAGTACCTCATTAATGACTTTTCTTATCAGACCTCCCAAAAGACCATTGACTTCTCTTGAGAAGAAGCAGAAGTGCTAATAAAACATTAGGCATTCTCCCAAAGTCAAACAGTTGGCTCAATCTGTACTTTCCAAGCCCTGCCAAACCCATTAATACGTCTCCTCTGTCTGCTGAGATATGGTACACCTGCATTTCAAGCTCCAAATGTACAAGGAAACTTTTGAAACATAGCTTATTCAAACTCAAGATATCAGAATATTCTAGTCTACTGTTATCTATGATTTTTCACTACAGCACATCCTCAGCACTGGGGAGGTGCAATGCAAAGGAGCACTCACTGAGGTTTAATTTAAACAGCAATGCATCATGTTGTAGGGAAGTGCTGTGGCAATGGTAATTTGGCCCAGCATGATTCAACATTTTTATTAATGACCTCAAAGAAGGAGCATACACCACATTTGTTAAATCTGAAGATACTACTAAATTAGGAGGTGCTGCAAGCTGCAGGGAGGATGGGAAACTAACAGAGAAGGAACCAGATTTGTCAGATATATGGGCTGGGAATACTTAGCTGAAATCCATCCTGGACACAAGGCAAGTCAAAATTTAAAGAAAAAAACTTTAGTCTGTATTAGGCAGAAGGGAAATGCTGAACAACTGGACAATGAGAGAAGATGGTAGTTGGCTAGATAAAAATGTGTGAATTTGATATAGATATAGTGAAATATGAAATCCCAGCACTGACAGTGGCTCTCCATGACCACTGTTTTTTTTTGTCAGAGCCTAAGAAATGCTTCCTGCATGACACTGGTGAAACATTCCTGAGAGAGATCTTATGAAAAAATTGTAGTGATTCATGCAGTCTAAAATCCTGTCTTCAAAAGGGAGTAATCCTACATAAATGAGGATAAGGTGTAAGGAATACTGGAGCAAAGAGCTGTTCAAGGGATGAAGATGTGGCGTGGCCAGAAATGCAGAAAAGGTCTTATATAAACTCTTCCAGGGGCTGGGAAGACCTCAGTTAGTCCCAGTGAGACTGTCAAGTGGGAGTACTGCAGTAGGAAGCTGTTGTCCTGCTAGAACCAGAGTCAGTCTCTCAATGAGACTCCACACTTGGGCCTGGAGCTCAACCACGTCATAAATGCCCACAGGGAGAATCCCCTGCCCAGCTCTACTCCTTGGATGTTCCTCAGTGTCCTGAAGATGGATGGCTTACACGCATTTCAAAATTTCTTGGTAAAATATCAGTAATTTGAAAATTATTGATAAACTCCCACTGAGTTCAATGGAAACAAGATTTCCTATTATGTATATATTATATGGCAAAATCTGTGGAGGAAATTAAATGTCTGCATAGCAGCCTGCTTAGATCCTTCCTCTTATAAATGTGCTATCTCCCTTTTGCTGTTCTTGTAACAACTTACTCTCCCCAAAGGTAATGTCTGAAAGATATCAGCTATCCATGAAAAATTATAAACTAATTAACCAGGAAACTGACCATGGGAATCTTCATAGAACCCTCTGAATATTTTGAAATCCCAGTGCAAAAGCAGCTTTGTGGAGAATAAAACAAAGGCATAGGAAATTAAATTTTATTATTTGATCACTTTTGTTTTAAAATACACAGACAGAATTGTAAAAGTTGTCTTAAACAGAACAAAAACATTGAATAGACATTTGCAGTTCTTCTCTCCCATCCTCTGATTTAACTACTACTGAGAAATACTTTTGCCCAATGTACTTTTTTCTACACTGAGGAGAAAGGGACAGGGAGGTGCATTAGATAAGCCATTTCATCTGAACACTTAGTTTTAGGATGCTGTGTTTTCCCCAAAAGCATAATTTTCTACATTCTGCCCCACAGCAGCTGAAAGGGACTGCAAAGCTGCAAAGAAGGGAAGGGGTTCCCTGTTGAGCTTCACTGCTGCAAAGGCTGTGCCAGGAGAAGAGGACAGCAGTCCTGGCACAGCCTTCTGCCACTGGCACTGACTGCAAAAGTAGCTTTAAAGTAGCTTTCTGTGCATTTTGCAGCCACATTGAACTCACAGATCCAAAATCTTCTTCTCTTCTCTTCCTTCTTTTTTTTTTTTTTTCTCTTTTCAATACTTTTCAAAAAACTTTCACATGCTAGGATTTTCTTAGAGTAATAAGGCTGTAAAACTGACCAGACCCTTCAGTGGAAATAATCTACTGCTACATAATTTTCTTCACAGTCTTGGTATCTCTGCTTTTCTGATGCTACTGCATTATGTGTGGAAACTGCATGAAAAAAAACAATGCTTATGAAGTGTCTCCTCTATACAGATTTTATTCAGCACCTTTAAGCAATAACTATTATTTGACTTGCATCAGACAATGATTACTTGTGGCAACATTCCAGCTTCTAAATTGGCCAATTGTGATTTCTTCCCTTACAGGAGGAGGAACTGATTTCAAATTTAATTGTGTGGAGCTTAGACAGAACTGTTCTGATCACTTCTAGAACCAATTTAAAGTGAAAGACATCAGCTTAGTTTCATCTCATTTTGCTTTTATATTTAATGTTATAATTTATTTTAAAATTCAAAAGGGTTCTCTATTTTTAAACTTTGTTTTAAATGCAGACAATTTTTATTTAGTACTATTATGTTGGAAGTCAATAAATGCACAGAAAATGTTTCTTCATACCAAATTATTACAAAATTATTAACACAGGTCACTACCACAAAGCAGCAAGTAGAGATTTAGGAAGTATTTCTAGGACTTACTGCTACTTATGACACTTAAAATTTTCACTAAGTGTGACATATGAACTAAAATATATCTTGGTTTCCTCATTTGTAATACTTAGAAAATTATAGTTTCTTTCCTTATAGATGTGGTAGGAGTTTACTTTTCTGAATATTTTAATGTGCAACAGATTATTAATTATTTCTGCATACAGATTGAACTCTTGGACTCCAATTTTCTGTCTGATTTTGTTAATGTAGAGGTTCATATTTTTCTCTAACAATAACAGGACTCTGCAGAGAATGGGATTGGACTCCACTGTTTTCTGGTGAAGAGTTAGACCTGATTATCTGACTCTGAATGAGGGAAGAGGGACTCACAGCTTGCCAGTCATGGTGCTCTCTGGAGGAAGCCCAAATTGATGGACTGTAGAGTCCTCTGGAAAGGGGCACTCTCAGTCTCACTTGTTGAAATTGCTGCACCTTTCTACTGAAAATTCAAAATCACACTGGATATTCAAAAAAACCTTTCCTCCAGGTGTGTCTCCTCTTGACACCCTACCTTTTCTAAATCTTTTTCTTTGTCACCAGCTCTTCTGGGTGTTGAATGGGTGAGTACATGCAGCTGCTGCAATTCTCTGGACTCCATCCCAAGGCAGAACAACCCTTATCTAATCCTTGAGACCCCTGGGGATACATCTCTTTTACAATACATAGAACAAATGGCAACTGTTAACTGCTATTATGGAAAATAACATTATACACAGTGGTTGTTGAAACTGTTTTTACTCCAAGGGGTCAGATTATGATGCTTTTACTTCAAGGGGTTTTTTAATTTGTTTTGGAAAATAATGTTTTTCCATTGGTTTTTATCATGTTATGTTAATTTCCATCTTCTCAGGTTGATTGGCAGATTGAGGTTTTGTGGAAACATTGAGAGATGGAAACTGCAGCTAAAGAGAAGCAGCAGACTAACTGCATAAGAATGCTGGCAGGTAGAAAGCAATAAAAACCTATATACCTATGAAATGTGAGTCTGCTTAGTAGCTAAGAATAGTTTATTTTCCTAAATATTTTATTTTTATGTCTTTAATTCTATAAACAAATAAACAAACAAAAAAGAACTGGCTGTTTTATTGAAGCAGCAGCAACAACAAAACATTGAGAAGGAATTAGATATTTCTAATTTTCTCCTTATGGGAGTGTAAGAGTCCAGCAGCTGCTGCAACTGGCAGTAAAGTCACCATTTCAAAGAACTTATTGAGCAGTAACTGCTAAAAATCCAGGTTGCCACTAAATCACAGTTCTTCACTTGGTTCCCACACTATTGCAGTGCCCTAAGCTATACACAGCTGCCACACATCTCCCCAGAGGTGGCTGCATTTCAGTGGCATGCAAAAGAACACCCAAATTACATCAACAGGCAGAATAATCCACTCTCTAATTCTACATGACAAGCAATAAACAAATGCAAACCATCATTGTATTCAATAGGTGACAGAATTCCTTCTTGGACAATAGAAGCCAGTGTCCCAGCATATTGCTAGGACATATTGAATGGCTACGAATATTTGGCCACCTCTCCAGCCTCACTGCACTGTGTGTGGTCACTCTGAACTATTTTGATACAGTCTTGCTGCAAAATTCTGCAAAATCAGCGTGGTGACTTTTTATTCTAATTCATTTTGATTTCCACAGAGGCAAATCGTCATGAGATGTGAAATGCAACCTTGAATGAAGTTCAGTCTCATTGAAAATCCCAGGATATCAAATGGGAATGCAGGGCAAAATTCTAAGAAGTCCATTTGTACTGGAAAGGAGCATTATGTATATTAGGAACATGGCAGGGTCAAAGGTGCATTAGAAACAGTGAGAGAAGTAAATTTTATGAACACCAGTAAAGGATTCTTCTGATTTATATGTATATCCTCTAAACACAAAAAAGTCAATAAGTAAAAATATAGATTAATAAGTATACAAAAAAGTGCAAATAACTCATTTTGTTGTAATAAAATTATTTTGACATAAGTATTTATCAAATTCCTTTTCTGTGCCTGGAAAAGCAAACAGTAAGCAGCACTTGACTTTCCAGCAGACACAATTTTCCCATGGAGTAATGATATGCAAGTGTTTGTGATAAATCAGAGGCTCAGTGACACAAAGGGAGAGTTCCTAAAGACATAGATAAGATGACGAAGGCAGCTGAAGAGAAAATGAAAACCAAGTTTTTGTACATCTCACCAGAATTAAAAAGCACCCTTAAATATCTCCATTATTACAAAGTGCCAGTGTACTTAACAAATCCCATAATGCTCTAAAAATGAATAAGAACTTACTTATAGAAGGTATTTCACAAAGCCCCAGACTGCCTTCAAAAATAATATCCCAGCAACCCTGGTATCATCCCTCCTGTTTTTCTATACAACTTTTATTAACTCCATATTAGATTATTAGAGCTCCAGTCTGCAGGGCAATTTTTCAAAAGGAGGTGGTGTTTAACCTCACAATTTACTTCTTCAAGAAACGTAAAACTCCCTATATTAGCAACAAGTTCACTATAATTTGAAAAAGCCCCACTCCTCTAGCTTCTCTTAAATCAGAGCAGAGATTCAGGCTCTAAACTACATCTGCAAGCTCAGTAGGAGTGATTTATTTGAGCTGCTGCCATCGAGAACATATTCTTTTAGTAGTGCTGTGTGTTGAAATTGTTTATATAATCTCAGTTTGTCATTTTTAGAGGGTTTTTTTGCATCTGTACGTTTGAAGTGAATATCTGGAAGGACCTGCCTCCTCTTGAACTGCACTTTGTGAGTTGTGCTGGAATAAAGCAATTTTCCTTGCTCTGTTTTGACAATTTTGGTAGCAGACAAACAGGAGTAGATTAATGTTGATTACACAGAGTCAAAGCCATGTATTCACCAAAATGCTTTTTTTTCCAGACTCTCCTCTTTTATTTGCAATATGGGGTGAAGAAGGGTTGGCTCCAAAGTTAATCTGAGTTGACAAGCTTCCTTCATATTTTATATGTGCCTGAAACTCATACAGGCACAAAGCAGCTGCTTTCTGCTCTCTGCCAATGCACGAATGTCTTCCCCCAGCCACTGACCAGGAGTAACATGACTGTCCCTGGAAAACCATGGAACAGCAGCAAAACCCCACAACTTGCACAAAAGCTTTCTTCAAGGACAGATGTGTAAGCAAAAGGTGCAGAGGGTTTTGAAGTGCTGCTCAGAGAAGACTGTGCAGCCATAATCCACCCTCTTTAGTCACACATTTGGTGGTCATATTTTACACAGTGTTCATTCCAGACCAGGTTTCCAGCCATGAAAAAGATGTGTTCATTTTTTCTTAGATGGCTGGGCTAGGTCCTAATTGTGTCTTCTTTAGAGGCTGTAGCCAGGACTACTCTTATGAATATAATAAAAATGCTAATAAGATTGGAATAATGAAGGGGAGATATGAATCATAAGGAGGGCAATTGGTGAATTTGAAATGGTAGAAATATTATTAGCCAAAAAAGTTCAGAATTTTAAAACCAATGACTAATATCTTGCAAGGTCCTGGTTAACCCTGGCTTTTAAGTAGAGTTTTATGTTGCCTAATATGTCATTAGTAATTCAATATGCTCACACAGCCATGATACTTTCATTGTTTTTTCCTGTATTTGACTGTCCCAGTCTGCTTTAACCACACAATGGCAAATACACAAGAAAATGTGACATTACACCATTATTTCTTATTCATACCACCAGGCCACATTAAGACAGCTCAAATAAATTCAAAATTCCAGATGTTGCAGTTACAAACAATTTCAAGGGAGAGCAGGTGAAAGGAGTAAAAGCAAGTGCAAGATAAATATAAGAGAATACTATTTGGAAAGTTTTAAATAACAATTTCCTAAGAGAAAAAGCATTTGAATTTGGATGGGTTGACAATGTGTAGTTGTGAACAGTTTCATTTCTTATTATGCATTTTTCATAATCCCTCTTCTGTCCAGGCCCATGGCTTGGGCACACATTCCTACTGCATGTGCACACTTCCACAGCATACATGGAAATTTAAATCTATAAGGAGAGAATATGTTAGGAGCTTCTTTAATTTTAAGTCTTTGGGTGTTGGGTGTATGTAATTTTGTGATTGAACTTTGTGATCTGACACTCCTCAGCATGATATTTTTCACTGCCCTTTTGACAGCTCCAGCTTGCTGCTTACAAAAAACATGTACTTATTTAAATTATCTGAATCAGAATGAACCAGGCCAGAAAAATCTGTTTTAAACAGCTTCAGCTAGCTGAACACTTTTGCAGCTGAGTTAGGTTAGGGGGCGTTCAGAGGAGCAAATTGGCTGGCAGAGCTGCAAGGATTTAGTCTCCTGCAGACATATCAGTGAGCAGCAGGGAGCAGAAGGCAAGGTCTTCTGCTTGCCTGGAGTCTGGAGAGTGTCTGGACAGATCTCAGCCTGAGCCAAAACTTGCCTGTACTTAAGCCATCTTCACTAGCACTTTGTCAGTAGGCAGAGACCCTGAATCTGAACCAAAAAATGCTTAGGTCACAAAATCTCTTCACATATCCAGCCCCCCTACAGCTCTCTGCACAGTCTAATCTATGCTTTCTGTCCTCAAATACTGTCAGACACACACATTTTGTGTTTTGTTTTGTTTTGTTTTGTTTTTTTAACTTGTAGATTTCTCATCACACTCAGTCTCTCCAGAACCTCCCTCAGACATACAAATACTGAGTGTTTCAGTGCTTCAAAGGTGAAAGCCATTGCTCTTGCAGTGATGGGCTGCAAGGCAGGATCTTCCTCCTCCCTTTCTTCTGGAGCAGGCATTGTTCATGTCTTGCTGTTCCACACAGTGAGGGGTGTGATTGACATAAGAGCAAGTCCATGGCAAAAACTGAGCCCAGGGCCTGGCCCAACCTCCCCAGATGTGCCTGAAAGAAATTCTTCTTGTCTTGGGGATACATAAAGTGACAAACATGTTAAAATTTTAGGTTATGCTGACTTCCATGCATATTGCTACAGCATTTATTACTACAGTTGCCAGGATTCAAATAGAGATTCTCCTTATGTAGAAATCTCTTCCCACTGCTGTGGTGGTGGTAAAGATGCTGAGGCTGGGATGTGCCCACTCACCTGATGCCAGAGCAGAAGCAGTGCTCTGACAGCTAGAAGTTTCATGGGTGGCTCAGATCAAAGCTTGACAGCTCTCTGAATGTCTCACTGGCAGGAGGGAAGTCGTTTCTCCAGCGTCAGCAGCGTGATGAGCGAGCCGGGGCTGGGGCAGGGAGGCGGCTGAGGTAGGGAGGTGGCTGAGGTAGGGAGGTGGCTGAGGTAGGGAAATGGCTGAGGTAGGGAGGTGGCTGAGGTAGGGAGGTGGCTGAGGTAGGGAAGTGGCTGTAGGGAGGTGGCTGAGGTAGGGAAATGGCTGAGGTAAGGAGGTGGCTGAGGTAGGGAGGTGGCTGAGGTAGGGAAGTGGCTGAGGTAGGGAAGCAGCTGAGGTGAGCTGCCAGGAAGGTGTGCAGCAGAGGGCAGCAGCTCACAAGCACACACACACCTGCACCCACAGCTGCCACACTCAACACAACCCCAACAACACTTCTTCCCATCAAACAGGGCCTGGCAAGTTTGGGATCTCTGCAGGTAAGTGAATCACTTTCAGTCTGAACGTGGGAACTCGTAAAAATAAGTTCCTCCTACTGGGCAGAGGATCAGGGCCATTTGCTGTGCTCGGCTTCTGCTGACAGAACCTTCATCCACAGATGTGGCCAAGAATTCAGTGCTGGCTTTAGGGCAATAAAGGATACTCTTTTACAAAAGAAGCAGGGGTAATAATTCTGAGAGCTCTCCAGGCATACCTTGATGAACTTTTAAACAACCAGCTCTGACAAGACCAAGAGATCAGGAAGTGTTTTGTAGACCAGAAAACTGACCATGATGCTGGGCTCCCTAGTCAGCTCATTTGCCTTCCTGCTTGGTGGATTTTCTCAGTCTGCCTTTCTCAGGCTACGCTAATAACCACAACAACACGCTGCAGTGAGGAGTGAGACGCTACTTTAGGTATGAGTCAGGTTCTCTTTGTACAGGAGAATATAAATACCATTTCTTTCTATGAAACAGAGGTGTAGGGGAAAAAAAACACAAACCAAACCCTGCATACATTATGGGCCATTTCACCACTTCTGAGGTTTGCAAAAAGTTTGTGGGAGCCTTTCTCCCAAGAGTGTTCTTGAAGCATATTGTCTTACGTCAATGAAGGGTGCTGTTGTCATTGATGAGAATGATTCCATTGTTTGAAATGTATCTAAGCAAAATGGTCCTGAGCCTAAGACTGAAAGTCAGGCTCAGATATCGAGTTTCTTCAATGATCTTCTTGATGCTGGTTGCATTTATTCCCTGTACTGCTTGATAGTAGAGGTTGCAGCCAGCTGGAATCAAGTAAATGCATATAACTTTTTCCTTAATCTGCAAATGATTTGGATCCAGTATTTCAGTCTGTATCTGCCTGATTAAAAAAAAAAAATATTTGGTGCATTTAGAACTGCTACAGTGTGTTGTGGAATCCAAACAAAATTCTTTTGCCCAAAGTGATGAAAGAAATCTCTGAATGCTTAAAGGAGAGCAGTTTGCTCATAGAGAAATTATTTCAAAATGTCTAGTGATTAGTGACTAATTTATATATTTCCTTCAAATAGTTTCAGCAGCAACATTACTATCCAGCTCACTATCTTATCCTTACTCATATGGAATTTTTAGTCTCCATGTTACTTCTCAGAAGTAGGATTTTTCAGGATACTTGCATTTAACAAAATTAATTAATTTTTAAATTATGTAGTTTTAAGAACTAATTCCAAATATAGGGGAGATAAAAAAACCCTTTTAATTTCTATGGTACCAGAAACCCTTTAAAATATCCCTGCATTATTACGGGAAAAAGCTTTAAAGCTCCAATCAATTCAGTCTAACAAAACAGAATAGAAATTAGTATTTTTTTAGCGTTATAAGACATAATTTAGTAATATGATCTCTTGATTTTAAGCCTGTATCAGGATCCTTGAGTAAAAACTGAGTGCTTATTTCTGCAGTGGAGCCATTCACAGTTTAAGACTAGCAAGCAAAAGCTACATAGGAAAGAAGTGAATTCTTCTGTCTCTGACTCAAATAATTTTCATGGACACCCAGGCAGGATAACAATAAATGGTGGTTGAAATGCAACCAGGAAGTGACAAACAGCAACAAAAACTGAATCCAATTTTTCTGTGGGAATTTTCCACTGACTTTGCAGACACAATTCCATCAACTTTTGCACTGAAAGTCTGGTGTGCATTGATAGTGTGTTGAGATCCATTCCAGTTTGCTCATCTCCATCGCCTCATTTCTCTGTGTGGGGAGACTTCTGTAGAATTCTAAATCATTTGAATGATGTCAGATACATGCAAATCTGGCAGAGTGAGCAGTACAGAAAAGGACAAAGGATTTATCCATAACCCTCTGCACTTTCTGTCTGTATCAGTTGTTATCATCAAAGCTTTTCCCACTGAGACTTTGAAACATCTGTTAGAAAAAGTTTTCCTGCCACTCATGCACCAGTACTTTCTAAGGTTTGTCTGTATCAATGCTTTCTGTTTTCTAACTGTCACATTCATTCAGGTCCCATTTACACTTTATTTTTTAGCACACTGATAACACATCAATTGACCAGGGTACAATGTTTTTACAGAACTTGGGGGTGGCATAACAGAGATCAGAGTTTGGCCTGATACATAAAAGCAGTAAGTCAAGGCTATATAATTTTCTTATTTCAGAATAAAATTGGATCCTTTGGACTGCCTCAGTACAATGAGTAAAATTTCTTTTGTTTTATAGAATCATAGAGTGGTTTGTGTTGAACAGGACATAAATATCCTCTAGCATCATCCCTCCTGCCATGGGCAGGGACAACTTCCACTAGGCCAGGTTGCTGAAAGCCCCATCCAACCCAGTCTTGAACAATTCCAGAGATGGAGCACCCACAGCTTCTCTGGGCAACCTGTTCCATTGCTTTACCACCCTCACAGGGAAGAATTTAATTTAAATTCACCTTCCTTCAGATTAAGGCCATACTCCCTTGTCCTATCGAGTGATTACAAGCAAAGCATTTGTTCCTTACAGCTCAAATATCAAAACTGGTCTTGATTGAAATGGGTTCATGACTGTTGAACTGCAGGAATTTATACTGGATTTATGATTTTATGCCCCTTGCACAGGACAGATGCCTCTTCCACCAAAACATTGGATATGCAGACTGGATAGTTTGAATAACCCTGAACCAGCAGAATGATTTCATAGCACCTTTGAGCTTTCTTATAAACTTACAACATTTTTCACTCTGCAGTAGTGGATCCTGGTTATGCCACAGAAAGCCAAGAAAGCAAATGTTCAACCCTTCACACCTGCTTTGATCATCTTTTTCCAACACTCACCCTCTGAGATACTTGGAAGTTCAGAGTTATTTTAAATAACAGGATTCTTTTCAAATCATGATTTCCTGAAATCATAGCTGTCATTGCAATAGCTCAGAGCACTGTTGTGGACTCACTGCCAGCAAACTCTGTCTCTACTTCAAAAGGACAGTCAATGTGGAAGATAAAAGATAAAAAAGAAAAGGATAAAAAGGTGTCAGTATATTACTCAGAAAAGAAAGAGGTTTCCAATATCTTATTTTGGAGTGATAGTAGAGTGAGATATATATACATAAATAAGTCCTCCTGGCAGTTCTTTCTAACCCTGAAGCACCTAAAAACTTCAAGTACATTGAAAGGCAAGAGGTCCTAAAAACAGATAATTCAGTTTGGATTTTCCTTCTTCACCAAAGTTCATAAAAATAAGTTAGCAATTATTCCCTAGAATGAATTACTTCTCTCTATCTCACATTTTGTCTTCCTGTTTCCTTATTTCCTTTTAAACTTAATATCAATTAAAACAAATAATATCCTGCACCTCTTCTATGTCTCATGTGGGAAATGGGTAGACTTGGACTCATAAATCTCACCACTCTTCCCCTTTGGAAAAACTGAATAGGATGGCTTGGTCCATCATGTGAACAGCCCTTGTCCTGTCCCATCCCATCTCACATGCTGGGCACTGGCACTGTCTGGCAGATTGTTTGATTGGCTCAGGCCAACACTTCCAGGAAAAGGGATCATCTTCTCTGGTTTCTCTGATCACTAATCCAGGGGCATGATGGTACCCTGGGCTGGTTTAGTGCATAAGCAGAAGATTTCCAGCTCTCAGGCTTCCCCAGAAATCTACATTTTTTTATTTCCTGAGATCTGATTCTCATACAAGTTAAAGGAGAACCATGGCCAAATATCTCAGAAATGTTTATAACTCTCATAAAGACAATTAATAGCAGACATCTGAGTAAGAACAGACAGAGCATGGATTATAATACAAGCTAATAAAAAATACCCCATATATCACATGGAAACAAAGAGCGAATAAAGCTCCAAATCATGTCCTGTAAAAAACATCACATCAAGAGTAGAACAGAAGTATTGATGGCAAGAAAATGAGAAAAATAAGTAGCAGGTTAAGCCATAGCCCAAAGGTTTTAATTTCATGCTTTGAAAGTCTCTTGCCTCTCCCTTTCCAATTGTTATTTCAGGTTCCAATATCCAATCATAAATTAATGCTGCCCTTGTCACTCAATAGCTACTCTGGATGAATTAAATGTAGGGAGGAATACTGATCCTTGGCAAAAGCTGAAGTTCAATTTAGAGTTCAACAACAAAAAATGTTGTGAATTAGGCTAATGAAGAAATTGCAGCTGAGAATGTCTTTGGGTAATCACACACATACACAAAAAATTAATGAACCAGAAGAGCATTCATAGGATGTGTACAAATGTACTCACTATAAAAAACACCAGAACTGTCATTTCAAAACCAGAGTTGTCCATTTCACAGAGCTTTATCCACTCTCCTGACCATAAGAGTAGCCATGAAGCATCATTTCCAAATGACATAAAAAGATATTGCTTTGAGTAAGCAGGGAGTGGAGGCTCAGAATGAATGAAGCCAGCCAACAGGCTGTATTTACCTCCACCTTCTCCCATCACTGCTTCTGGCACCTGGTATTCTCCAGACACCATGCAGGATGCCATCACTGGAACGTGATCTGGGTGAATGCTGTTCCTTCACTTCCATGAATTATGTGAAGCTTGTGTGTTCCCCCCACTGCCAAACCTGTCACAAAAACTGTGAGCAAACAAGGAAGGGTATGAGTCTATGTGTTGGTTAGCTTATAGAATGCACAGTGTTCATATCTGTACTCTCTGGATCATCCAGCCTGAGGAAAAATGTCTGTAGAGATGCAATTTTTTCTTCCTTCCAGGATGCTGTTGCAGTCAGAATATTAGTAGTGTAGGAGAGTTTTGGATAAGCTCCTCTCAGTGTGAAGAAATTATACACTCATACACTGCAAGGATCAGAAACCAGTGAGAGGTGATTTATTCAAGAAAATCACAAAATGCTGGGCTGAGGATTCAATCTTGTCACCCTTTAAGCACTCTCTTCATGCACTTTTTGCATGAAGATCCTAAACCAACCAGAAACGGCCTTATGATTTTTGGTAAATCCACTGCCAATACAACAGGATCTTCTTTTATTTTGCTGAGTGAACCACCCAGTAACTGGCAGTGGAAGAGAGGTATTGAAATATAATTAAATTACCTATTAATATTATACTGCAACCACAAGAGGCAAACAGCTTCAAATGTTGAATCATTTGAAGATCCCAGGTTAAGAGAACTTCAGCAGCTTGATAAATGCTGATCCCAAATGATAAAGTCTGATCCCAAATACAGCTTNCAGAGATCCTCAGCAGCTTGATAAATGCAAAGTCTGATCCCAAATACAGCTTGTTTCCAAGAAACATTTTTTTAAAAATTTTTAACTGTAGTTTTGACCAAAACTATCAGGAAAGTCTGAAAAAAATCAAAAACTTGGATCAAGAAAAGAAATATTTTTCAGTTGTCTTGAGATTTTTTCATCAGCTAAAACAGTAACTATAATGACAGTCGTCATGCTGCCAGTAAGGCTGATGCTGGCATAAATGGATCATTCCTTGTTTGTATTGCTTTGCTTCAGCATGGTATGAGTATTTTATATGCATCCAGAATTATTTAAGACAGGGAACTAGGATTACCCAAAAAAATGTTTGACTTGAAAGTAGAGCGCAAAGCATTTAATGAAGATATCTGTGTTTTATCTGACAAATAATCATGCAGCCAATCAGGCAGAGAGTGTTGGAGGTTTCTCAGCCTATGATACAGAGTTAAAAACACACAGATAATTTCACTAAAATGTTATTTTCATGTAAAGTTTTTCTTCTGCTAAGGTTTGACATACTCCAACCAGTTAATTTTACATCAAGCCTGTGAACAACTAATTATAAGATCAGTTTTACAGATGGGAAACAGATATCTACGGTCTAAGGGATCTGCCAGAAGTCACAGAATGCTTGACCCACATCCTCATGAAGCTGGTAGTAGTCTCCATATTCATTCTATAGTGATGCTTAACCCCATGGGGAGCCGTGACCAGAGCTGAGTTAATTGCAGGGTCCTGTGCGAGCGTGTAACTATTGCCATTACAGGAAACCCAGGTCATTTGTTACGCCACTGGAGCATCCAACTGATCCTGTCATTAATCACTATGACATCACAGGACAGCTACCATATGGTGCAAAATAATCCCCTCCCTTGCTACAGAAATTAGATATCTTTAAAGACAAATTCATCTCTAAAGCACTTGGAAAGTACATTAGACTTTTTCTTCCTTTGAGAACTTTGTCCTAAAATGCTGGTTAAGACGATTTGTGAAGGAAAAGCTAGACCTTCAAACACTTTCTGCAGGAGAAAAGAGAGTCAGCCAATGCAACTCTTGCTATATGCAAGTGTAACCCATCCATAACCCTAACCATATGAATCTGATCATTAAAAATCCATCCTTTCTAATGCACTGGGAAAATACTGGTCACAATAATCATTCACACACGCTCACACACACTTAGCCTCCTATTCACTTCTTAGCTTCAGATGAAAAGGTTTCTGAAAAGTTCTCCAGTGGTGGCTACAATGATTCTCCAAGCATGGGCCTTTTGCAATGAATAGGATGATTTCCCACCATATATTACTCAGAGTTTTACTCCCAATTCAAGCCCATTAGTTACACAGTTTTAGCTTTGATGTTATATTTCAGTTATCTTAATCAGTGGCCTGGATGATAGCACACTCTGGTTTCATTGCATTTCAAGCAGCAAAGTCATTAGCAGCTTTCAAAATTTGACAAGTCTGCCCTCACTAAAAATCTTTTCCCTTTACACAGGAAAGTTGTGCCAAGTCTACATGTTGTAATACCCTACTTTTGTGCTATGTTTTTGCAGCAGAATCTGGGACAGCAAGTACATATTCAAAATATCCAACTTATTCGAGGAGGAGGTGCCAGTGTCAGCCAGAGTAAAACATTAAGCATGCCCTGGTACTTTATAGACTTAGACTTATTAGAGAAGAGTTTAAATACCAGTGACTTGTTTCCATTTCTCATTAGTCCCTACACTTTTTTCTTCAATAGGCTGCTAATAACTCACCTACCTGTAGGCTTTAGGTGTCTCTTCAAGCATTACACTGTGTTGCAATTTGGGATTCTGGCACCCATATTTTTCTGGATTCAGTCTTTTGTCTCCATGTAAAGGAGTGAGAGTGTGGGATTAGAGGGAAGCACATCTGTTGTCAGTGATCTCCATGCTCCTGTAGAAATATCACCAGTTTTCAGAAACCAAGTAAATGTGATGAGCTTCCTTTGTGTGCACACATTCTGGATGGATTCTGGCTTGGAAAGACTGGTATTTAAATGGAAAATGGGAAAGGAAAGGTTTAATCACTGCTTTACTAGTGGGAAACTGAGGCACTGAGAAATTAAATTCAACTAAAATGCCAGATCCTTCAAACCAAGGAATAAATTGGATCAAGACAGGAATTAAGCGTCTTAACCACAAGATCATTCTTTTTTCCTCAATCTTTTGTGAAAGTCTTGATTCTATAGTGGGTTCATTACTTTCTTCTTCATCTTCCACAGGAGACTTGAAGCATAACTGGAATTCCTAAAGTTCTATTTGATCAGACTCAATTTGGCCTAATTATGAGCACAAATGTTTCAATAATTTATTCCTATTTCTCCACCACAATAAGTCAAACAAATAAAATCTTACAGTACTTCATTTTGAAAGAGAAAACTTGTAGGAGAAATAATGCAAACCATGTGATGTCTCTTCTCTGTTTACAATCTTGATGAAAACTCTATTTCCCAAGAAAAAGAGGGTTCCTCATGTGTAACCAAGTCCAGATTCTTATTTCATTTGATTCAAACATATTGTTTACATCTTGCAGTATTTCATATATATTTTGCATACATACACATGCCTACAAGTTAAAAAAATTCCTCCATATCTATGGCTGTAATTGTATTTGGCTTAGGGTGAATATTCATTAATATCTCTTCTAAATCTGCATCAGTAGAAATGAAACTCAGCTGAATAACGGTAACTTGTTTAGATGTTTAGATATTACTGGTGGACATTGAATCAATATTTTAAGGAGATAGAAATGCAGCCAAATGTAAGTCAGACTAATCACTTTCCATCAAAGTGCTAGAAGAGTCATGCTAAAGGACTACATATTAAAGCAGATAAAATATCATGGGATTTTTGTGCACTTGCACTTAGTTTTAGAAACAGACAGGAGCTCCTGTTGCAGGGATGTGCTGCTCTTTCTTCTAGTTGAGAGTCTCCAAAACCAGATAACTTCCACTCTCTCCTCTGATCTACAAAATAGATTTTAAAATGACATCTTACAGGAGTAATTATGATGTTGGTTTAACATCTATGAAAATACATTATACAGAGGTGAACCTGTCAACTGGAGCAATGTTGCATATTCATGACTATTTAACTCCCTGGTGCAGCTTCAGTGTGTCCAAGGGGTAATAGAGGGTATACCCAAACAAAAGGAGAGAGGTGTGACAGGGATCAGATGTGTCCCCACAGAGCAGGATTGTGACCCGAAAAACTTTCTGACATGCACTAAGTCCTCAGGAAGCTGAAAGTTGCCAGAGCATTTGTCAAGAACAAGTTTTCACAGAATCACAGAATGGGTCAGGCTGGAAGGGACCACAGTGGGTTGTCTGGTCCAGTTCAAGCAGGGTCATCCCAGAGCACAGGGCACAGGATTATGTCCAGACATCTCTTGAATATCTCCAGTGAGGGAGACTTCACACCCTCTCTGGGCAACCTGTGCCAGCTCTTGGTCACTGCACAGTAAAGAAATTCTTCCTCATGTTCAGGTGGGACTTCCTGGGCATCAGTTTCTGCCCATTGCCTCTTGTCCTGTTGCTGGGCACCACTGAGAGCCTGGTCCATCCTCTGACATCTCCCTACAGACACTGACAGACATTGGTGAGGGCCCCTCTCTGTCACCTCTTTTGGAGGCTGAACAGGACCAGCTCCCTCAGCCTTTCTTCATAAAAGAGATTCTCCAGTCCCTTAAATATCTTTGTTTTCCTCCACTGGACCCACTCCAGGAGTGTCTGCCTTGTACAGAGGAGCAGAACTGGACACAGCACTCCAGGTGAGCCCTTGGCAGGGCTGAGCAGAAGGGCAGGATCACCTTCTTCTCTCTGATGGCAATGCTCCTCCTAATGCACCCTAGGATGGCACTGGCCTTCTGCTGGCTCTCAGAAGTGTTCTGTCTGAGTATATTGAGGAAATCTAATTTAATCAGTCGTGTCCAGTGAATTTTTATTTTATTATGGTAAAATAAAGATCTCCCAGCTGCCAGGAATTTTGGTTCAGGGATAAGTGACTGAAATGCTTTGAGGGAAGGGCAATCTTGTTGTAATGTATTAGTAATAAGCTGAAATGGTCAAAAGCACTCACAGTAAGATGGTTTCTCAAATTTAAAAACACTTCATTTCATTTGCATAAATAGGTAACTGTAGCTTACACAGCTTTATAAATATCCAGTAGACATATAAAGGTATATAAATATAACAGCCCCTAGATAAATAAAATTTTATTAATAAATATTTGATTTTGATAAATTAAATATTAACTTTGGATCAAAAATTTGATGTGCTTCATTCTGTCATTTTCCAGTCAGCATGTTTTTTATTCTTATGTCAGTCATTTAGACTTACCAGAAATATAAATTTTCTCATGTTAATCAACTGTTTTTCTTTTCCTGCTTGAAGAGTATGTAACCTGGGTAACTAATCACTTTTTTTTTAAGCATTCTGCAGTACTCATAAGCTTTAGTTATTTCAGTAAGGAAAATTCTGTATTACTCCAGCTGAGATAACATTTTTTGAGTTCAGTGCTGGTGTAACATCTGGAAAAGGAATTCATTCTACATTAATAGTAACTTGTAGTCTAGCTCTTCAGGTCCTAAACATATTGCTTATGGAGAAGAAATTCTCACTACTTATGAATTTTTCAGATGATTCCATCTTAAAACAATCAATGACATCATCTTCCTCTATTTCAGTCAATTAAATCTCCATATCCTCTGTAACCAATTAATTGAATAATCCAGAGATAGTATTAGAATACAGTGCTAAGAACAGGAATGTAGAAATGGCCAGGCTGGGTCAGAAGTCCTGCCTCTAATGGCAAACACCAGCAGGACAGAAGAAGCAATATGAAAATGAACTTCTAGTAGAAAAGAGATTTGTCTTACAGAGATTGACCAGCAGCCATTCTCTAGACTGTTTGAATTAGCAGTTTTTTCAAGAAAATATATCAGATCGGAAACGTATTCTATGGAAATACAGGGGTTAATGATAAATAGATGTATTTGTGTAGGAAGGGGAATAAGGGGAATTTTAGGAGTACTAATGGCAGTTAATTGCCTTGGAGCAAATTTTCTTTAACAACTGAAAATCCTTCCATAGCCCATATGCCACAAGTCACTAAACAAGTCTTGATTTTCAGCAATGATGAAATTTCACTTGTGGTGACCAGACCAGCACCTCTAGAAACCAGGCCAGCTTTTTCTGTCAAAGACATATGACATTTATCTCAACAAAACATTTAATATGTATTAAAAAATGCTTAGCAACATATCTAAAAGTGCAAACTAACTAAGGAAGGTCTACATGCTACATGTGGGATATTAGTACAAGTTAAGAAAATCTAGGTCTAAAACTGAGAGCCTGGAAAGCCCTGTTTAGCTGAGGAGTCTGATGTCTGAGAGCTGCTCCTCTTTCAGCTGTAGATATTCACAGGTAGCTGGTGTCCTGCAGCTGCAGGTACCCAGCAGAATGTTGTTGTAGACAAAGATGGGTTTAAGACAATTGCTTTGTGGCCATCCAATGCCTTGATGGAAAGGCCACTTCCTGTTTGGATTTCAGCTGCACTTGAGTAGTAAGAAAGTACCTGGGCTGCTTCCATGCTGATGACTAAATTAATGCAATGTAGGAAACAATGAGTTAAAGAAAAAAGTGCCCAATTTCGTAAGCTATTGGTTACTGAAATTATATATAAAGCACAAGGGAGTCTGGATGTCAACACAGGATATGGATAATACAAAGATTCCTTCCTGAGAACTTTTAGTACATCTAATTTCTTAAAGGAAAAATAGAAATAGTGAGTCACTTGCAGTATTTTTTTCAGATAAGCATGAAATGCATCCAACAAATAGTAGCATAGCCAGGTGCTACATCCTGTGTTATGTCCGTCAAGTCCACAGCCAGCTACTTGTGGGTGGAGGAATGCATCCAAAAACTCCATGTGAAAGGTTGGAGTGGTGTATAAAAGCTTGAGATAGACTTATTTTTAATATAGAAAAATAGTGTGTGACGCAGCATGATTCACCTCGTAGGTGTATGGCCAGGTCAGTTCCACCAGTGCAGCATCATTAGCACAGCCAGCACCTGCCATGCTCATTTCCATGTGATCTGAAATCCAAATGTATAGGTTGCTGTGAATTCAGTTAAAGGAAAGCTTCTCTTTTTGTTTTTTATTGTTCTACAAGACTCCAAGGTATAAATTTGCATTTGGCTTCCAGAAATATCCTGCTTCCTAGAAAAGTGGATAAACATGTTCAATCTATGAGGTCTCTCTCCACAGCATTCCCTGCTTTACTCTAATAACTATGAGGAATAGCAGAGGGATTCCTGACAGGATTTCAGATATGAAAGCAAAAGTAAGGCTGGAATGAGCCAGCTCTGCTGCTGCAAAAAAAACCCAAAACCACCTTTTTCTGGGCTTGCAGCTCTCCTATTTGAACTTTGTGATCCCCAGATAGCCCAGCTGATTCCTCCAAATGCCAAGTATAGTTGTCATTGTTCAAGTCTATTTCCAGAGAACGCCACACGAGGCATTAAAGCACAGAATGCATATTTATCGTGTGACACACTGTTGGATGAAAGCCCACATCTGCTCCTTGAGCTGACTAGACAAAAATGGGTCAGAGTGAAGGGAATAAAATCACTAATACAGACCTCTAATATGTAAAACAAAAATCCAGAAAACTTCTGACCTTTAACTGGAGCGTTTCTAGTTCCTCCTGCCTGTGCCTCCACCAGAACACAAGTGCCTGAGCAGCCCCACGGAGCGCCGGCTGTTTCTAAGAACTGAGAAAGTTCTTCTCAGAAGACAAAAAGGTTGATGCAATTTGGAGACCACGGATCAAAATACATTTTCAAGGAAAGTGTTTTGTAATCATCACAGCTTCCTAAGCTTAGCTCAAGTTCTGTTGCACACTGAGAAAACTGAGAGGATGAGCATTTCTCAGCCAGATCGTTTGCCTGGGAGAGAACACCTTTGTCTGCTGATGACAACAGATGGGAGCTCTGGCAGGGATCCTCATCTCTTTTTCCTGACAATAGGAGGTTGTTAAGGCCTCATTTACATCCATCTCAAAATACTTCAGCAAGGGAAAAGTAATGTATCATTCCCCACCTGCAGTGGAGGAAACTGAGGCAGGTGAGGTTATGTGCTTTTTCATCATTACAAAAGTCCAGATCTGCTCTTGCAAACCCAAGTGCTTGCTCTGAGGTGATGCAGCTGCTCTCAGTCTGGACAGAGCTTTGTGCTCTCTTGTTCTCACAGAATACTTGGGAGAGGCTCTTCGGAGAGACTTCACTCTGTTCTTGATCTGTGATCATTTTATGAACACCTCTGGTTCTCTTTTGCTTTGCTTTTTAAGACTGTTGGAAAGATGATCAGTCTTCCTCGGCCCTGGCTACTGAACAGGTCGTTGTTTGACTTAACAGCTGAGTGCCTGGATATACCAGAAGTCAGGCTGCTAATAAGCTTACCTGCATGTGTACCCAAGACCATTTGGGATTGCATTTTATGAGTAATATTGAAGACAATACCTGAAAAAAATAAACCAAAATAAAAGGTCAACTAAATAATAAAAAATAATTTTTATACCCAAAAGACTATTCTATGCATAAAACAAATATTTTTTTCTTCACAAAAGCCCATCATTGAAAAATTTAATGAAAAGATAGTTTTAAAAGCAATAAAAGTCACTGGAAGCTGTAAATATAGCCTTTTAAATAAAAAAAATTTAAAAAATAGATACCGCAATTTGCATTTTCTGTTTGACAAAACCAGATAAGATTAATTAAAAATAAATTAACTACTTCTTGGAATAATACTTGCTTTTATGTTGAAAACACAAAGGTTTAGAAGAAAGAGCAAAAATACCATCTTCAGAAGATTACAAGGTAATCTCATAATTGAAATACATAAGAGAAACAACTCAGTGGAAAATAAATTCATGGTGCTGTCACTGCACCCCTGCATAAGTTTTCAGTCTCAGTTTCTCCATGCAACTCTTACATTTCCCTCTGCTCTGCCAGGACCACCATTCACTCACCTTCACAGGACACTGAAAAACTCCTCTCTGAGAGTGAGGGTCAGAGGTCTGGTCATCCTGGCCACGTGCAGTGAAAAGAGACAGTGCTTCACCTGCCAGGTGATCACAGAGTAATGGAATTTTTCTGACAGTTTAGGAAGATGATCCTTAATATTTGGGTTTTTCTAAGTAGTGAGGAAAAGTTACATTAATTTTCTTTGCAGAAAAACCAAAACAAAGTTATTTAGTGCTCAGTTTTTTCTTCTTTCTGTGAGAAATAGAAAATTAAGTATCACAGATGACTAGGCCTATGAATTTTGTGCAAAATCTCACAGGAAACCTGTGGTAAACCATCTGTGAAATCAGGGGTTGCAAGTCCCTATCTTAATTTGGACTCGGGGTTATCAAGGCTCTCTGGATGTGGATGCCAAGATAGTAACCTCTCATTATGAGTTCTAGGCAGTTGTAGCTCTCACATTCCTTTGGGTTAGGTTCAGGAGAGACACCACATGCATTCAGTCTGCCCTTCCCAGATCAGAAGAAAAAAGTGAGAACATTTAAAATGTTAATCTCTTAAATGCCAAAATTTAAAATAATAATTATATATATGACATATTAAGACTTGTTAAAACACAATACTAATTCAAGGAATAATGAAGAAGTGAAAAGCATGGAGAAATCTGTGTGAACCATGTTATTGAAAGACAATCAATATTCATTACAATTTTTTAAAAAAAGGAGATACGGTGGATTAATAATGTTTAGTTTTCCAAAGTTAACTCTGAGATCAGTGCACATTTGGATGGATCTCTTTGTGCTAGGGACCACTGTTGTGTTAGGACTGAGGCTAGCCCGTGTCTGGAGCCAGAGCTGTCACAGCAGGACCCTGGAAAACAGCAAAGTGTCTGGGTGAGAGAGGAGTGAGTACAGGCACAGGGAGCACCTCATGAGTTACTTACATTTGCATTCTGATGTGACAAAAGGGGATTACCCAGCTGAGTCTAAAAGCTGCTGCTTTAGTAGAATGAGGAGACACCTCTGTGATTTACTCTGCTCATTATGAAAGAACAGCTTAATGAAAGGGGTCCCCAAAAGCCATTGAATGCAGCAGAGAGGATCCAGCTGATATCATGGATAAGGAATAAAACCAAATTTGTGTAAAACTCACACCTTCCAGGGCTACATATCAGGGACCCTCAGCAGAAAGGAAAAGGGAAAATACCTGTCACAGCCAGAACACTGCTGACTAGAGATGGTGAGAAAATGAATCATCAGTATTACCCATGTGCTATCGCTGTCTGGAAATTTTCAGTGAAAATGAAAACAATGAAACAATAACTGCTTAGAGAAATCTCGAGAGCAGCCAGTCTCCCACACTCAGAAAGGGGCGAGGTAGTGGCATGAGCAGGCAGGACACTTTCAAAGACCATAAAATATACCAGCATTTTTCTCAGGAGGGCTCATATTTTTAGCAAAGAAGTCGAAATTGAAGTGTTCTGATTGTGAGTGACATTGTTTCTTGTAGATCCTGGAATACTTTCCCTCATAAGTTAACTCTCTTGGCCAGTGGCCTGTGCTCTAATGAACCACGGTCTTTTTGTTAATAAGTGGGAAGGATGCAATGGAGACAGTCTTTGTGGTGAAGTATGCAAGTCATGGGACACATAATATGTCTTAGGAGAATATATAAAAGGAAAAGGAGGTGAAGAAATGTGTAGAACATTGGCCAGGTAACTCAAAAGGATTGTTTCAATCTCTTATCTGAGTGAAATATTTTCGTGTCTGTAGTCTTATTGTGTTTATAATTAAGAAAGTCCAGCATGTCCAACAAAAATGTTCTGTAAGAGGAAAAATTCTTTCTTGCTAAAAAAAGAGAGAAATTTCTTAATTTGAAAGCTGTTTCAGTACATTTTAGTCTGAGGAAGTCAAGATAGACTACTGTTGATATACTTTTTTCTCTGCATTTGGCAGGATAAGACCAGTACCTTTTTTTCCTCCAAAGTTAGGGGGTTCAGTTGCTATCTTTGTGCTTTAAGATGGTGTAAGGTGACAGCTGGATTTTGAGACTCAGCAATTTTTTCTCCAGGTATAAACCTGCAGCATGAAATGTTCCTTGTCCCTGACAAATATGGGGCAGTGATATACACACTCCACTCCTGAGAAGGGTTAAGAAACCTGATAGCAGGTACAGAGAAGGAAGGACACTATCAGCATCTTGGATCTAGTTATATGTGAGTATTTGTGAAATGAGATTGAAATCAGTGGACGGATAGTATCTCTGTGTTTGCATGGTGCTGAAAAAGCAGCCTTTTCCTCTCCCTTTACGTCACTGGCAGTGTCACAACTGCGAGTGCAACCACATGAAGAGGATGGAAGCTGCCAGCTTTGATGGTCTGAGCTGCTCTTTCCACAGCACGGCGTAGGAAGGAGCGTGGGCCGCTCGGCCGAGCCACAGGCGCACGAGCAGCGCTCTGTCCTGGAGTGCCACCTGTGCAGGGGACACTGTGCCACCTGCGCAGGGGACACTGTGCCACCTGTGCAGGGGACACTGGAACCGTGCTGCTGCTCCATCCTGGCACAGTCAGAGCCACGCTGAAGGGGCTCCACCTTCCCACCTTTCTCTCTCACCCCTCTTAAGGCACTGTTTCCGAGGCTACTGTAGAAGAGTGCTGGTATTGGTAATCCATCATCTCTACTGGGGAATTATCAGCAAAAATAATTAATAACCAGCAAAAATATAGTCTGGTTGTTTCCTTTAAGATATGCAACATGATCTTAAAGATAATTTTATGCTAGTATTCAAAGCCTTTCATATATCCAGCTTAGAGGGATATGGTTAGCACACACTTCCAATTGGCTCTCAGAACTGGTGACCTAGAGGAAGAGTGATGTGGGACAGACACTCTGGGAATGGCTCTCTCAGAGTTCAGAGAAGTGCAGATGCTGAAGCAGTGACACACCAGTCTCTCATTAAGTGCAGCAATGTACAGCATCAAGTTTCAGGTCAGCCACGTGTGCTGGCAGCAGAGACACCCAGCAGTTCGTGCAGACTGCGGGCTCTGGTGGAAGCTGAGCAACTTCTGACTTCAAAAAAGATCAGTAGCCTAGGTCCCTAACTAAATGTTTCATTGCTCAGGAAATAAACTAAAAATCTCTGTGTACAGCCAGTCACAAACAACCAAAACTTCCTGTTAATCTTCTCACAGTCTTGTTGTAGTTATTTATCAGCTGGTTAGATCTCAGAGAGAGCCAGGCTGTGAAGTTTATAGGAGAGTGATTACTTTATATATGCTAATATTCCAGTAAGCATTGTGGGACCATAATTCTCAGTGTAGGACATATGTACCTTTTCAACTTATTTCCTTGGGCTTAATAATGGTCAAATACTAAGGAACTTTTCATTTTAGACCAGAGTGATCCCTCAAAATATCACACTGAAGTTTTTCCATTATTTTCATTTCCT
Source organism: Notiomystis cincta (assembly GCA_013398075.1). Lineage (NCBI taxonomy): Eukaryota > Metazoa > Chordata > Aves > Passeriformes > Notiomystidae > Notiomystis > Notiomystis cincta. The sequence goes on from VZRX01007761.1 coordinate 27,270, forward strand.
AGACCTACTTTTAATTTTCACTTTTAGTTCAAAAGAAGTCACAGAAATGTTGTGAGAGAATTTAAATTCTCAGAGCATTGTGTCCTGATAAAGACATGCTGTAGATCTGCAAAGTTCAGTTCTATTGGATTTTTACCTATGGCTTCCCCTAATCTTAAATTCAAATGAACTTTCAAGACACATCTAAATTGCTAGATGCTTATCTGACCTGTACCTAACCTCCTAACCTTTTGTGGCTGACACCATCACTTAATATCATCTGTGCATGTGTGTGCACACCAGAGATAGATGCATACACTGCTAGGACATCATTCACTTTTGCTTTTTTTCCCCTTGAGCTCCATTTACTCTTCATGGAGAAGTTTATTCCCCTGCATCATCAGTTTCTGGGGCTGCCTGCCCTCTAAGGATGACAGGTTGAGGAGTATAATCTGTTTGGTTATATGCCAGGAAGAAAAAAAAATCTAATTTTAGCAAACAAGTGTTGATACAAAAGGTCAGCAAAGTCTGTCAGCCCTTACGTGGGAATTGGGAATGAAGCATTGTAAAGTGGGGATGTTGCCAAGAACATGACTCTATTGGCTTTACACACTGACAGAGACACGTGGGAGGGGCAAAGGCAAGAGGGTGGAATCCTTGAAGGACAGGGGCTATTTGCCCTTGCTGATCTGGAGCAAAAGATAATACATATATACAATATTTACTGATCTTTACAAGACAGGTAATCAAAGCAAAAGTAGAAGATCAGTTCCAGTGATCTGAAGTAGTAAATACTGTTGGCCAGATGGTAATTAAAAAGATTTTCTTTCAAAAAAGTCTTTTTTTTTCTTTCAAAGGTGAAATTTCTCATGAATATGTAGCTTTCTGAAAAAAAACTTCTCTATCCTAAAAGTTTTCTGCATTTTTTCATTTGTCCTATCCCCATATGCCTGGAGCAGTGTGGCTGCAGTTAGAGAACTCTTTCAATATCTACAGTCAGAAAGTGAGAACTGCTCTGTTTGTTTAAAGATTGGCTAAGGGAATGAGGAATGGAACCATTTCAAATTCTGCAGCATGAATCAACACCAAACCCTTTTTTTTTTTAAAGTCTTCCTTAAAAATAAATTAAAAAATTTAAAAATTTTAAAAAAAAACCAAACAAACAAAACTCAACGTATTGCTTTTTATAGCATTTTTCTTCTCAAATAATGACTTTAATGTATTTGACCTCACTCACTCCCACTGGGAGGCAAACAAGACCAAGGTCAGTTATTCTGTTCCTTCATTCAATGGGAGATCATCCTGCTTTATATTTAAGATTGTACCTACAGAACTCAGCTCTTCTGGCTAGGTCTACACCAGTAAATTAACATGCCCAGTCCTGGTCTAACAATGTTAGTGCATAGACAGCCACACTGCTGTGCCCAGGAAGATTTTCTGGCACTATTTCATTTATTGGTTTGTTTAAGGTCCTGGGCCTCCCCTTAGTTAAAGCACTTAGTCACTGTCCAGCCAACAGATCCTCACAATCTCCAATATTTCAGATGTACATCTCTGATAAAAGGTTTGATTGCTTTTAGTTACTTCTGGGGGACCCCTTAGAAAAGATTCAGGGATTGCTGTTTGAAAAGCACCGTGTGACCCACCCCAGTCAGCAACCCTGCACTGAGTGTGCCCCAATTATTTCTTTCCCAAATTCCCACAAAGATCCTGTTGTTATCCTCTGAGCTGCTAAAGATGAAATACAGTTTGTATGTAGTCTATCCCGAGACTTAGACCATGGGAGATTTACACAGTTAAACAAAATGCTTTAAATTTGTCCAATATAGAGAGTGAGGAAACTCAAAGTAAGCAAGGATAAGGGAAAAGCAGTGAGAGGGGAAAATCCTAAAAACACTTCTGGTAAGAAATACCAGGTGAAATTCATGCTAAATGATAGACCTGGCAGCAACCAGGATCTATTGCCCTGTGTCCACTGAAGTCAGAGATATCACTTGAGATTTTAATGTTAGACATAATTTGTTTCCTGATTCCTTTCCTTATCACAATCTTTAAATTGCTTGCCAGACTCTAGGAGAAGGCAGTACAAGCACTGCTTTAATAGAAATCTCTTTGGTTACTTCCCCTCTTCTCTCCTTTTGTGCACACGCACACATTTGCTATATATAAAACCAGCTTGGTTAAACTGATAGAGCCAAGGTCATAATTTCTCAGGGAAATGGCAGACTAATGGAAAAAAGGTTATAAATATAATAAAACATGAGTCCTGTGACATTTACCAAGGACAATAGTTTCATAATAAACTGTCGAGCACTTTGGAGCCTTCAATTAGGCCCCCAAAAGACATCCTGAATCTTCAGCAAGGAGGGGGGTGGGAGCAAGGGATGGAGGGGAAACCAAGAAAACTTTGAAACAGCCAGGGGAAAATGTGCCTGTGGTTTCCAAAGTGGCCTGAGCTACTAATGCTCTCTGATGAGCTGAAGGATTAAAAGTTCAAAAGGGCAGGTCACGTCAGGGCACCAAGGTCACACAGCGCTGTGACCTAGGAAATACTGACTGGTCACAGAGTGAACCCTTCCACAGCATGTTACCAATTAGTGTTTAATGACCAAATGTGGAATGCATTAGTGCTTCTGAGAACTGAATATGTTTTCAAAGGGTCCAAGATGTTCTTTACAAACATTCCTGTGTGGTTTGATTCACACTGTGTTTGGGGAAATCTTCAAGCTTTGTCCAGACTACAAAGCAGATATGTTGCGAATTCCAATGGATGTAAGAATGGAACAAACATGGTTTAAATTTCTAAAGAGACAAAAAGTTTCAGCTCAGGGACCCAGGAAGGGCCTCCAGGAGTTAAAAAGGAGATTCTCCTGTCATTATTCAGTAGCTAACAGGCTTGGTACTTAATTCAAGACTAAAGAGTATGTAGATTCAATGGAGCTCTCTCAGTTTGTATCAGCTGACAAACTAGTCTGTGCTCTAAGACCTTGCTGTTATAGAGGCCTGATGTTGGAAACTCTTCCTACCATAAACATCATTTTTATATCACATCACAGTTGCAAATTGCACACGTGAATGGATTTTAGGAAGCATACAGGGGAAGAAAGGAAGGAAAATTCACTAGAGTCCAATGCCCTGGTTGTACCTTCCTAAAGTCCAAAGAAAAGGGCAAAGAATTGGGCCTGAATCAGCATGCTTCACTGATCCTTAATCTTCCACTTCTCCCCCCATTCCAGCTTGACCCTCAGTTGATCTTCTCCCCTCCTTTAATCCTTTTCAATTCCATACCATTTTCTACTCACAACATTTTTTCCAGGCCTTTCTTTTTCGGCCTTCTGCCTCATTTTCAGAATTTTATCTTGCTTCCCTCTTCAACTCCTTCTATGTTCTGAGAAATCTCTGTCTCCTAGAAGGATGATTCTCTCAGTGTATATGTATATATCTCAGAAAATAAGTACAAGACTGCTTTCATTAGGACAAAATGAAATGGTTAGGACAAAAATCTCAGGGTCAGGATAGGGGAGTGATGGACCCATTTTGGTAGTGTATGTATGGTAATGATGCTTGGCTGGACTGTCCTTGGAAAGGCCAGTTAATTTGGAACTGCCTGCAGGAGGTCCCAGGAAGAAGAAGCAACAATCACTTAAAGTCACGATGGTATCTCTCTCTCGGTTCAGGAAAAACACTGAAGTGTTTCACATCTGTGGGAACAGACCAACAGTGATGCTGTGCTCCTTCCTTCTCCACTCAAACCCAAGATACAACAGTTTAGTTTAAACCATGTGTCTGCATGACTTCCAGTTGTCAGAAGAAATAGAGGGAAAAGTTTGGAAGGTCAAAACTTGGGTGAGAAGATGATAACATTCATAGAACCATAGAATTTGATAATGATGTTACAGTAGAAGGTGTAGGAAGGTACAGCTCTGTGTTTATACAGGAGAGCACAAACCATCCACAGACCAGAATTTGCATCTCTAGTCTAAGCCTTTCTGCCACAGAATCCATACATTAATAATGTTTAAATAGTCCTCGTGTAGTTTTGCATAAAACCCATTCCTACAGGGACTATAAGATTTTGTACATCTCTGTGTTAGGATGCTTGAAAAAAAAATCATGGTTTGTTATTTGGGTAACAAAACCCATTCTTTGGATTTATTTGAGGTCTTAGCTGATATAACATAGTCAGGCACACAAATTGGGAATTTTTCTGGCTGTAGAAGGAAAAATAATTCATTCTTAGGAGTTTTTAGCCCTGTGTCTCTAACTATGTAATAGGTGTCTGCAGTTGAACAGGCACTACAACAATTTGAAAGTTAGTCAACCTGAACAAAAATTGCTTTTCTTCTGATTTTATCACTCTCTTCATACATAAGTATAAATTATTCATAGCTTCTCCACTCATTTATAGATTTTCCCAAGCACTGTCTCTTTCCAGCTGTTCACATATTCACAACTACATGGGTACTTCCTAGAAGCAACTCTCAGTCACAGTGATATTTTAGGTGAGCAGTTTTAAAAGCACACCTTTAATTGTCTACCTTTAATCATTTTTTGAAGGTTGAGTTCTGCTATGACAATTGTTTGTAAATGAACAGAGAGTGGCAAACAGATCAAAAGCTTGGCCTATAAGAGTGTTCTCTATTAATAGGCCTGATTTCTTTCCTTTGTTAGAAAAAGGCATCCTGCTAGCACTGATATGAACTATTATGCTCTCATGTGATAGGAATAGCCAGCTGTGTGTGTCCAATAACACATCCAGTACTTTTTGAGCCAGAAGGTACCCAGCTCACTTTCAGAGATGCACGTTGGAGACTGCAGGGGTTATAAAACAGGTTTTAGAGTAAAATACTGCCTATGGGTGACACCACACTCTGTTCCTCCACTGTAATCTTTAGCTCTCAGTCCCTGTTTCATTGGAAAAGATGAAATGCCATGTCTGGCTCTCGAAAGATGGACCAGAACTCAGCCCTCCAAGATGTTTTTAGAAAAGTTCCTTTTCCATATTCTTTTCTGATTGCACTGGAATATTTCTAGTCTCCAGAGCACTGGCACGTGTTGGATACACAAGCATGCCTCCAGTCCACTCCATCTATCCTAACACATTTCAAGTATCTGGATTCACAGGACCATCTCTGTGCTCGTTCCAAAAGTTGCTGTGGCTGAGCCAGCCAGCACCTGTTCAGGGTGAACTCTTCACTTGGCTGGAGGATGTGCATCAGAGCTACATTTCAGTGTAGAAGAAGGATCTCTGGCTCAGCTGACTCGGCCACGTGCAGCTGACCCTTTCTTTCAGGGGCGGCTCAGAGCAGCAGCTGGTGAGTGCCAGTGATGTTGATGGTGTGCACTCAGGCAGCAGCTCCTTAGGAAATGCACCAAATGTCTGCTCAGACTTTACTGCACTGTTCCCTGGGCTGCTGGAGATCACAGTTTGTGAGACACTGCTGTCAATTTTCACTGCTTGTGGGGACTCACAAACAGAGCATCGTAGGGTGGCACTGAAGGATCAAGCAAAGTTATTGATAGCAGTAAATCCAGAGACACTTTAATGGAACACTGAGATGGGTTGGACCAAAAGCTCAGGAACTACTGTTGAATTTAGGAAGAAGTGATCTGATTCTTTGTTACATCATATTTTCTGTGAGACCCTGAGCAAACTTCATAAAGTTGATCTAAGAGAACAGTCAGGGTAGATCTTAAGAGACATCCTTACTCACCCTGGCTCTGCTGCTGCAGTTACTGCTGTGAACTGCAAACCACCTCATGCAAGTTCTCTTGTTTATTAACAGGAATAAAAAAATTTAGGGATCCATTAGATCTTGCCCAAGATAATATACATTTAGGGGCAACATAATTGGCAGTGAGAGACCTAAAAGGGAGGCCAAGAACTGTATGTTGATTTTAAACATTCATTCATGTAGCATGAATGCAAAATATTCCCAATTACAGAAATGGTAGAATAGGCCATTATGGCCATATGCTCTTACTTTCACCAGGCTGGGTCACAGGCTGAGCCCTCTCCAGCTCCCTGGTCAATGCTGAGAAGTCTTGCAATGGATGGCAGTGTTACACTACTACAGGACCTGATGATTTCAAGACACCGAGTGGCAGTGGCTGCAAAGAGTTCCCCATCACCTACATGAGACTGTACTTGGCAGAGTATCACTTGATAAGAGAGGGCTGCTTTCTCCTTCAATCTGCTCCTCTCCAGCCTGTGGAAAATCTGCTTTCTCAGGAATAAAATGCTGATTATAAAGGACTCTCTGATCTACTAGAGAAAGATGTAACAAGTTCATGGATGAAAATCAAAGACAGGACACTTAGAAAGGAAACAAAATGGATGAATAACCATCAGACAAGGATGCCAAGGGAAAAACTCCTCATGTCTTGAAATCAAGAAAAAGGTCCAAGATGACTTTGTCTTTCTGTAGTGATTATTTGAGAAGGCCAAATTTGGAGCCTGTCATGCTGGGTCACTGCTGAGAGTAATTCAGATTTTCCCTTTGGGACATCACCCTATGGAGGGAGTTCAGTGTTTTCCATTGAATGTGAAGGAAGCCTACAGGGGCTGTACTACTAACTTAGACACCAGTCAGAACCGGATTTGTTTATTTTCCTGGATGAGTGCTGCCACTTATGAATTGCTGGGATAATTACAGGAATAAATGGATACAAAATAAGAGGCTATGATGAAAAGGAGAGAAGTCTGGGTGCTCCAAAATTTTTTTTTATTTTTAACTTCAAATCTTTTATAGTATTAATACAGCTCTATAGAGGTCAGGTTTTCCATACAGGAGGAGTACTGCAGTCAGCTGCCTCATCACACTTCCTCTCTATTTTACTGGTGTGACAGACAAACTCAATATCTGCTGGGACAGACTTGTGGCTGTAATTGCCTCTTCTTCATCTTCCTCCATTCAGACTAGGGCTGCTTCCAGCCCTGACACTGCAAGTGGAAGTCCTGATGTGGTGATTGCAGGGGAAAGTTCAAGTCAGCCCAGGCAGGCAGCCAAACACTGAGCTCATGTTAACACTTCCACCCAGGCATAAGAAGAGCTGCACTACAAACACACAGATTGATATCAGCATTTGGTGGGAACAGGTCCAAGAGCTGGATGTGGATTTTCTGATGGAAAAGGAAAAATAAGATCTTAAAAAAAAAATTAAAAGAGATCATACAATCATACACAATGTTCTGCCTGCAGGTTGCTAAATTGGAGAGGGTTCAGAGTAGAACCACTGAAGTGATTAAGGGATTATAAACATACTTTGCAGAAATACTCAGCAACTCAATTTGTTTAGTTTAATCACAGAAAATGTTGAGGGATTACTTGATTACAGGCCATTAATACCGACTTAAGGAATCAAACTTCAATAATTATGTCTTTTGTCCAGCACAAAAAGATTTAACAAGACTTCATGGCTGAAAACAAGGCTGAGAACTCCACCCCACTCAAAAATGCCAAGTATTGTAAACAGTTCCCATAACAACTAAATTGTAAAGCAAGGTTAGATTATTTTTTTCTCCATAAAATATGATACAATAAAATACAATCCGTGTTGATTTGGTCTATCTGTTTATCCACTCCCCTCAAAGTGCCCTAATTTGACTAAAGATATTAAATTTACCCAATATAGATATTTATATTGGAGACATCTAATCTAATCTAATCTAATCTAATTGTTTTGCTTCTATTTATATGGTCATAAGGGAGAAGTAGGCACTTTTAAATGTATCATTTGCCTTACACTCAAGCTACTTTTCAACTAACCTCAACAATAAACCCCATGAGGTGAAGGCAAGTTTAGAGGGCTTAGGTAAAGATAGAAGCATTTGAAACTCACACGTAGAGTTACAGAAAGAGATGCTTTAACTCAGACAGGCATTAGCTCAGAGGAATTTGCAATATGTATTAGAAAAAGATTCAACCAGCTAGAGTATTGCAAGGTTTACTTCACCTTTTTAGATTTTCTTCATAGGCCACAAGACTGAAACCCTACAGATGTGTTCCACAATTCTTTGGGGAATGATGGAGTGCAAGGAGAAGTTAGAGGCAGAATTTCTTAACCTTTTCCATAAGGGCCAGTCTCACCTCACATACTCTGCCTCTTTAGCAGTGCAATTCTGAGAGTACAGCCTTGTGGTTCAAGAAATCAACTGCTGAAAATGATTTCTGTGAGGCCCCAGCTGAGAAGTTGGCACAGCACTACCAAAAATAGTTCAAGCAAGCACATTCTTCTCTCTTTATATACAGTGTTATAAATATATTTTTATACTGTTATGTTTGGTCAAAACAAGACAACTAATGGGAGAGGAAATATACATTTAGAGGCTCATATATTCCATCCATCCAGAATGGAGCTGTAGCTCAACATTCTACTCAAGACAGTGTTATGACACATGAACAGATTATTCAGGGTGCCCAGAGTTTTGTTCAGTCTGATCTGGAAAACCTTTGAAGATCCAGAACATGAACATTTGTTGAATCTCATGTGGTTCACATGGTCCTGCTTGTCAAACTTGTTCAGGTGTTTATGGATGACATTCCATCCCTCAGGTGTCAACTGCACCACTCAGCTTGGTGTCATCTGCAAATCTGCTGAGGGTGCCCTAAGTCCCAGTGTCTGTGTCACTGATGGAGACATTAAACAGGGCTGGTCCCTAAACAGACCCTGAGGGACACCACTTGTCACTGACCCTTGTCTGCCCATGGAGCTGTTGACTGCTACCCTCATCCAGCAGCTGAGTGGCTGTCCCAGCTCAGCCTCTTTCTGCTGCTCACCTAACACCAACTCCTCTGGGAGAGAGACCAGGTTAATAATATATCATTCCCTCTCTCACACAGCCTTACCAGAATAATTTTGTGAGATAAAGCATCATAATGGAGTCCTTCCATTATGGGTTCAAATCCTCTCTGGTGCTGAATACAGAAAAGAAATTCAGGATATGCCAGAGGAGCATGACATGTGCTGACATCTGCTTACTCTCTAAAGCAACCAGAAGTTGCATAATTTTCTTGGCACAGTCATGATTCCATGGAAATAAGCCCTGTCAATGGCTGGCTATATTTGCTCTGACATAGAATTCAGATATCAGGACAACACATCTTTTGGATTAGGGCTGACTGGTATCCTACCATTTTGGAAAGAACTCTCATCTGTGCAGGCCTGTCCACTTTCCAGTAAGCACAAGGCTCTCTTGTCACCCAGGGTTATCTGGCATAGCTACAAACCACAAACATGATTTTTCCAGAAAAAGGTTGTTCTGTTTCCCTTTTATCAATGGGATGGGTTAGAAACTGAAATGAAATAGCAAAATACCACCAGTCTTTAGATATTCTCCCACCACAGTCTCAGGTCAAGCACTTTTCTGGACACTGCACATATAGGAAACATCAGATCATATGGAGGAGGTAAAGGGAGAGATTTTTAGGTTCAAGTTGTCTGATTCAATATCCTGCCTTGGTTCCTCTACAGAAGCAAGGAAATACCATGCATTCCAGTTCATCGTTGTTATTATATACAGAGATGTGATAGTGTGCTTCTGAAATGTCAAAAATCCCCACAGGGAAGAAGTTTTTTGAAGACAGAATTCCTAACTACTGTGTGAAAAAAAGAAATAGGGAAAGGAGAATTGACACATTCTATCTGCACCTTTAAAGCTGTGTACTCAGAGGTTTCATACTGGTATGTGTAATGAACAAGAGGAGGCAAACATCACTGGCTTCATTTGTTTCTGTTGAAGAAGCTCAGAATCTTTCAGGATTGGACAGAAACCTCTTAGTTTTTCCAAGTGCTCAAAATATTTTATTTGGTTGATCTATGTTGTTTTAATGTTCATTATTCTATATCTGAAGGAAGAGTTTATCTTTGGCTAGCTCCCTTAAATGCACATTATTTTATTTAAGTAAAGGAGAGAAGATACTGTAGAAGTCATCTGTACCTTCTTCCCTTTTTCTTGGTCCACCCTCATGAAAGCATGAGAAAAATGAGAATGAATTACCCATTCAATTCTTGACCCCTCAGGAGTCTTAACTGAGACTCTAAATGAACAGTTTTCTCAAGACATAAACCAGCAAAAATAATATGATGTGATTATAGTAAATCACTTCCAAAAAGTCAAACACTGGCTCATAAGTTATCTTGGAATCACTTAACAGCTTTGGCAATTCTATTTTTTTTCCCATTCAGAAGAAGGTGCTAGGCCTCAAAGACAGTTACCTCTAGACCAGGCAACAAATCTCAGCCATTTTGGCTGCTTGCCTAGTCAAAAGTGTGGTATAAGTTTGTTCCAAATACACATCACCTCCAGGCAGAAACCAAACGTGGAGAATTGCCAGAAAGACTAAAGCATGAGGAAGTTATTAACATGTGAGAACAGGAAGTTATAAATGAAGGCTATATTGCAACCTTTCTTTTGCAGGGTGTTACCAGGCTCCTCCCAGCCTGGTAAATATTTGTGTAGCTATCTAGGAACCTGATCCTTCTTCCATAGGAATTGGGACAGTACTTACTATTCCTTTCACTGGTACAAGAGTCAGATCAAGAATTTTAAATAAGCATTGCAGTTGTTTCTTTCCCAAACAAATGGATTTTGAAAAGCAAGTATAAATGAGTTTACAGAGCCTGTCTTCCTGAAGTCCTTATGGCAAGAAACTGTGATTTTCTAAGGAAACAGAACTTCTTGTCATTTGGAAAGAGGTTTTGAAAAACACACATTGGAACCTAAAATGAACTGATGCTGAAATTTTTGGTTTTCTGCTTTATATCCATCCAATTCTGTCCCCACAATAAGGCTTGATGTGGGAAGATGTTTGAGTCCCATCTATTAATAGACACACAAACCCTCAAGAAGATGTGTCACATAGCTTGAAATGCAATTCTCCAGTCAATGTATTTTAAAATTAGAGGGGAAAAAACAAAAGAAGGACAAATGGAGATAAAGTTCATTTCCCACTTATGAAGATCTCATGTGGATCTGGCCAAGGGCATCCAGCCCAGATTCCAAGAAACTGCTGCAGTAAAAGAAAATTACTTTTTTAAAAACATTTACTTGAAATACCAAATCTAAATGTTCTTAAGATGAAAGAGCCTCTTTAGTTAATTTTAGACAAGGCTGTCCTATTTTGGTTGTGGACTGGAAGCAGAGAACAGTAAAATGTTTACTCTGAGAACAGAGCTGGGCATTGAGCCCAAATGCAACTATCTCCTATAATTCTCTTACCAAATAAGATATAGCTCCTTCTAGAAGTATTTACATCAATCTGTACTACTACAAAATGACCATGCAGCTCATTTTCAAACAGTACAGCCTACTGCACTGCTGTACACTGGAGTCTTGCCACGTTATTCAGCCACTATCCTGCAGACTCACTGCAGAGTGCACAGATGTGTAATGAAGAAAGCAAAAGGGGGCTGGTCCTGAGACCTGGGTGAGGCCTTTGGCTTTCAATATTGTTAAAACAAGGGCAAAGGCACTAAAGCTGATAAATTAAACTCATGTGGGGTGTATGAAATGAATAAGAGAGTGTGAACGCATGGGAAATGAATAAGAGACAAAGTGGTCTGGCTCCAACAATTACACACAGATGATAATGGAAAAACATCAGCTTTGGAATGAATGAAAAATTCACAGCTTCATATTGCAGACCAGGTACAAGTCTGTCAGAATGGGAGATGAATAAGAAATACAGAGAAGGAGACAATTCTTTCTGCAGCTGACCAAATTCTGGCAATAAAAGGCCTTGGTTTGGCCTGTTTTCTTTCTATGAAGCATGCAAAATAATACTTTCTCAAAAACAGGCTTGTTGTAATGACTCACTAGATATTGCTTGTAAAAGACATTGATCATGAACACCATGGTAAAAATATAAGACATGTTGAAACAATGAGCTACAGGCCTTGTAGGACGGAATGACTGTGTCACCAGACAAGGGAAAAGCCCCTACTGTCATCTGCCTGGGCTTCCTTTAGGCCTTTGATACAGTTCTCTATGACAGTCTTGCCTCTCTGATGGAGAGATAAAGATGTGATGGATGAACAATTTGAAGGATAAGGAAATGGTTGGATGGTCATATCCAAAGAGCTGGAGTTACAGGCTCGATGTCCAAGCAGAAACCAGTAACAAGTGGCGTCCCCAGGGGTCTGTACTGGGAGAAATAGTATTTAATATCTTCATTAATTATATAGATAATGAGATCAGGTGCACCCCTAGCACGTTTGTGGATGACATGATGATAGGTGGTGGATTTGCCTAAGAGAAGGAATGCCTTCCAAAGGCACTTTGGGGGGCTGAAGAAGTGGGACCATGTGAACCACAATGAAGTGGCCATAGGCAAGGTCCTGCACCTGGATCAGGACAATCTCCAGTATCAGTACAGACTGGGGAATGAATGAGAATAACCCTGAGGAGACAGACTTGGGAGTACTGGTGGACAAAACTGGGACATAGACCAGCAGAGTGTGTGCTTTCCTTCCAGAAATCCACCTATATCCAGGCCTGTATCCATAAAAGTGCTGCCAACAGGTCAAGAGAGGTGGTTCTCCCCTTTTGCTCTACTCTGGAGAGTCCCCATTGGGAGTAAAGTGTCCAGGGCTGTGGTCTCCATACAAGAAAGGCATCACCATGCTAGAGCAGGCCCAGGAGGGGCCATGGAGATCATCAAAAAGATGGAAAATCTCACCTATGAGGAAAAGCAGAGAGAGCTGGGCTTTTTCAGCCTGGAGAGGACAGACAAGGCTCCAGGGGGACCTTATTGCAGCCTTTCAGTACTTCAAAGAGGCTTATGAGAAAAATGGAGAGAGGTTCTTTTTATTAGGATCTGTAGTGACAGGACAAGGGGGCAATGGTTTAAATCTGAGAGGGCAGACTTAGTTTGTACATAAAGACGAAAATTTTTCACTGGCACATGTTGCCCAGAAAAGTTGTGGATGCCTGGTCATGGGCAGCATTTAAGGTTAGGTTGGATGTGGCTTTGAGCAACCTGATCTAATAAAGATGTACCTAACCAGGGGAGTGGAACTGGACATTTAAAGTGTCTTTAAAGGTACATTCTGACACAAACTATTCTAAGATTCTCTGAATCTTCAAATGTCTGTGGTGGCTCTTTCACAACTAAGACAAATCAAATTCTTCAAAGAAAGAAAGAAAATTCAAAATTCATTGTATGGCAGTAGCCAATAAATGTGTTAATTTAAAATAGCAACAGCTGAGGATGGGGAGGGGGAAATGTTTGTTTCTCTTTTTAGTGTTTCTTTGTTTTAATTTCCAAGGGGTTTTTAGGAGGGTTTGTTACTTTTTTCTTTTCAAAATGTTTTTCTTACTTAGGCCTTTCCAAAACCAAAAATTAATAGTCAAAAGGCAATAGTCAAAAACTTAAAAAAAGAAACTAAGATTGCAAATGAAATATAAAAGTCTTGGTCCACATGAAAATTTGTCATTTTGTTTCAAAATTGCCTGAAAAAAACTCAATCAGAAACACAATTTTTGCACATAAACACATCTCCTTTTTTTTTTTTTAATTTCCATTTTGTTTTGAAGCACCACTTCAGTGTTAGGATAGACCTGGGACTTCATAATTTTTAAATATACCAAATGTGTCCATTAAAAATGAAGAAAAAGTATTCAATTAAAGAAACAGCACCTGAGTCCAAAAGAGATCAATGCACTTTAATTGCCAATGCACTTTGTTGCCGTTTTAAACTATATCTCTATGAAGACCATCAGAAAATCTATGATCACTTATCAAAGTAAGTAAAGTTTTCTAGCAGCTGGAGATCAAAGAATAATGGGCCTTTAGTCTACAGACTGCATCAGTGCAGTTCTTCAAAGGCAACTAAACTCCTCTGCCCATGACTGCAGAGCACTTTGAGATCCTTTGGGATTATGGATTCTGGATTTCAAAGCACACCAAGAAGTGTGAAAGTCACAATTACAGAACAGTGCTCTGTCATCTGGGAAGAGATCTTTAAATTAGCCAGGGACAGATTCTTCATCATCTGTGTGAGCTCACAGAAGAGCTTGCTTTGATATTTCCAGAAAAGGCCACTTGTGAGCCCTGAGGAAAAGAGCGTCTGACCTCAGTGAGCACTTTAGTGCAACCTTAGGTGGGAGAACTGTCCTTCCCCTGCTTCCCCAGTGCAGACCACCACATCAGGCACCCTGCTCTGCCCAACACAGAGATGTCTCTTCTTAGTGGGACTTACAACTGGTATAACAAGAGAAAGGTGCTGTTTTGAATGCTGCACAAATATTCTGTCCCCAGTACTGAAGCAAGAAAGGTCAACTCCTAAAGCAACGAGGATGCTTTCCTCTTCAGAACTTTTGGAGTAGGGGAAAATAACATTAAGTTTCATCCTTGGGAGACCAACAGAACTCCTCTAGGAAAGGAGGTGAGAGGAGGCTTTAAACTGGACATCCAACAGAGTTTTGACTAGATGAGCAGGTGAAAAATGAAGATCACCTATCCACCTTTCTGAAACATCACACTCCCAAACAGAATATATCCTTGCTACAGGGGTACAAAATCATTCAGCATAATAATAACATTAGACCCATCTTTTTTCCTACCTGGTTACCCATCATGAGCTGATGATGCCTTTAGACCCTTCTCTACACAGACCTAGAGCCCTCCATTGCAGCAGTCCTTCCCAAACCACACTTCCTTGCATATGCAACATCTTAATAGGCTCTGTCTGTGGAAGATAAACATGAAAATGGTGACTCAAGTGTGATTGAACACCTGGAGTCTAGAGACAGAAATCATTACAATAATAATAATAAAAAAAGAATTTCTTCTTTCATTTAGTCCTCGACAATTTTAGCCTGTGAAAAATTTCAGTCCCTAAACTATCATGTCTCATAAAGTGCACAATTCCATTTTTTCTTGGCTCTTGAAAACTTGTTTGCTGTTTGAGACACATTGTTCTAGTGTAGCCTGAGATCAGTTTGTCCTTGGTACAGGATTCTTGCTGCTTCGTTAGAAACTGTTTCTGGTCCAAGACTGATGGTGGGACATTTGAGATAAAGTTTCATAAAAATTGTGAAACAAAGAAACTGTTGTATCATCTCAACTCTCCCATCATTTCTCCAAATGAAATAATGTATGAATTAATCTGAAAAATGTTCTTTCTCAGTGAGAAACTGGCTGTTCTCACCTCCAGCTGATCAGATTGTTGTTGAGAGTATGTGGGCCCTCATTGCTGTTTGAAATTTCTAGCTCTTCCCAGAGGGACTTCCTGCACTGAGAGGCAAATAAAAATTAATAATAACAGGCACTTGCAAGAAACACATTATTTCCTGCCACTGTGCTGTAACATAGATGTGCAGCAAGGGCAAAACTGTGTGGTAAAACTGCCAAAATTACCTTGCTTTTTTTTACTCCCTTTTGAATCTTATTTGTCAAGAATCCTAATCAATGAAGTACTGTAAATAAAAAATAGTCGCAGAAAATAATCTGTCATCTTTTAATTAACAGCATAGGGAAGATAGAGTCCTCATGTGCTTGAACATTTTTCTGAAAGGGCAGTATAAAGCTCACTCAGCTGGGGTGATAATGAGGAAAAGTACTTCTGAGAGCTTTTAAAAATCTGAACATCAAAGTCCCACTTTTAGTGTTTGATAATATGTGAACTGTGTTGCTGTTGGAAATTTCTGCCTGTTCCCAGGGGAGACAGTGTGCTGTGAATGAAGACCAGCAACCTTAAGGCCAACTTCTGTGAAGTTAGTCCAGGATTTGTTTGATGCAAGGACATGAAACAAGCCTTCAGAGAAAGGGCCACATTCAAGAGCTCCACAGAAACCAGAGTTAAACACAGGCAACATCAGCCCCACTGCTATATTCCATTCAGGGGGTTATTCATGCACATTTATTCCATAACAGATGATGATTTTATATAACTCATCAATCCAGTAACTGTTACCTGCCATAGGTTGACATATCCCATGTAAGGGGTGGGATTTTACTACTTATTTTCTTGTCAGATAAGGTAACAATATGTGTACAAATAAAAGTGAACATTTCTGTTATCTCAACCAAAATACAATTGACTTATGTCAGCTTAAAATTAAAAAAAATACTCAAATAACAGTCAAAGAATAGACTGGAAACAGTTTTACTGAGGTCTATCTGAATGCCTGTTTTTACCACAAAGGACCCTAGAATATAATCTTTTAAGCCATATCTTGTTTCACAAGTGTCTTTTCTCTAGTGGTGCTGGGTTACTTTGTGAAGAAAGCACTTCTGATGTTTCATCCCTCGATCTCAAATGCTTACCAGCATTGATAGTGTTCTCCTCTCCTCTGTCTCTTCACTTGAGACCTCCAGAACATCTTGACCCCAGAAACGTCTGCCTCAGGTTCCTCTCTCTGCCACTTCTTTCCACACTGCCTTGAGCTGGATCACTCTGCACAGAAACAGCATGACTTTCATGTTGATTTCCAAAATACGAAGCAGCAGAAAACAGCCATCCCTTCAGGTCTTTCTCATTCCTGAGGTCTCAGAGAAAAGTGAGGGACAATGCCACAGGTGGGTGTTTTCTCCTTCCCCTGCTTTTTCAGTCAGCATCCAGGACTGTAGAATTCCCACAGGAAAGCCAAAGTGGCCAAACCCAATTATATTCCAATTTAACTCCTTTTAATTACACTTGCAGGAAGATTTTTATTTCAGAAGTACAATATTGACTTCAGTTGTATCATGATGGTAGATAGTAGAGAATAAATAGTTTTACAGTAATACTTTTCCATGAAATTTGAGGGAGATGACACATATTTGGTTGTAAATGAGAATTTCTCACATTTTCAGCTATCACCCATTTGATACTTGATTAATTCCTTTGATTCTTGTGCCAAACACTGTGGTGTTGAGATCAATAGGCAGATTTTTATGTGAAAAGTATCTAATATAAAGCCATGTAGGTTCACCTAGAAATAATTGCCAGATTGGCTGGAGCTGAGATCCAGCTGGGAAAAGTCCCTGTTGACAAGCAATTATTGCTTGTTTCTTTCCAAACCCTCAGATGCTTTTTGCACATGGACTGACATCTCAGCATAAACTTCTGGACTCCCTGTCTTCCTGTGGTCCTCTTGAAAGTCCTCTTGGTAGTGGAAACCATTGTTTTATGGGATTGCTGTTCCAAACTCACTTTTCCTATATATTATAAAAGCCTAGTTAGGAAAGATGACTTGGGCCCACAGTCATAAACTACAGAGGTTACACAGTTTTATAGGATCACCTGACTCTGAGTCATTGTTTTGAGTCAACTCCTATAATTGTTTTGTCCAAGATCACAAAAATGGTTCTTCAGCATAACAGAATTCAGTAGCATTTTGTCCTGATTCATGGGCCTGAGTCTCTAACACCTTCTCCCCAGTCAAAACTTAATCACTTCCCTAAAATTGAATTTAATAAATGATGTTTTCTTAAATATAAACTGCATGTAGTATATATAGAGCTCCAAAAATATGCTTATGTACATTTTACATATATAATATGTATATACATTACATATTATATAGAGTTCCATAAATATATACATCTATATATATACACGTGCCGACATAAATACATATATTAATGTATTTTTAGAGTCACTAAGACAAAACTTGAGGGACCTATGAGGAAAATAATCTAAACTCTTAATCAACCCAGTTCCTACTCTTGAGAATGGCCATAGTTGTTGCCTTGGTAAAAATCAAAATTGTTTTATGAGGGAATAAATTTCCTATCATCATCAGGCACTGAGTGACTCTGTCTGCCTAAGTTCTATTGAGCTTCAGCCAGTAGAAAATATGACTGAGCACTTCTAGTGCACATGGACAGGAATGTTTGAATAATAGACAAAGCAGTGAAATAAGCACATTTTAAATTACATTGCCCTGTGTAAGCCTTATTCCACAGAATTGTGTGAAAGAGCTCCTGAATTTCTAAGATGTCAATGGAAGATCTGCAAGAAACCATTAATGTGAGGGAACAGTATCAGAAGACAGAAAATTGGCACCAAATCAAGAATTTCCAGCAAAGAGAAGGACCTCTTGGGTGTTTATTTCAAGATATTTGCGTTTCTTAGAAAATTAATTTTTCAATATCACAAAGGAATAGACAACTGCTTTACTTTATCTAAAAAATTAATTATAGCAGCTAAATAATTTTTAGATCATGGAATTAATGTCATAACAATAAATAGGTGCATGCATTGAGGGGTAGCCTCAGGTCAGCACTCCATCCAGCCCTTCCCATCCTGGGGAGCAGTGGAAACCAAAGAAACTTCTTAAAAAGAGGAAGATAGGGGAGGAAATGGAAGAAGAGATTTCAAAATTCCCCTCTACAAGGAAGACAGCAGGAATCCTACTGAAACCAAGTTCACAGTTTCATAAGGAAGAAAGGAAAAAAAAAATTTAGACTACAATAAGAGGTATGGGGAACAGAATAGAAAGAAACTGAAGCACAATCTAAAGTCTATCACTGAACAAATTAGTTCATCACATCAAAGTTTGACCTTGCTTTGACTCTGCTGTATACTAGTTCTGAACATCCTGGAATGAAAAATATAGAGGCTTTTTTTTCTGCAGGAAAAAGTAGGTGTTCTATAGCAGGTAGTTTTCTTTTTCCCTGGGAACTAGACTTTTCAAATTTTCTACTACTGACTGATTAAAAAAACCCCATACAGAAGGTCATTGTTAAAGAGTGTGAAACTGATAAATAAAAGAAAAAAAATTGCAAGTTTTACACAGTCATCACTTCTTGATGAATAAGAAGTGAAATATTTAAGGGATAAAAAAGAAGGCAGCAGGAGAAAAATACAGTGATTCCTTAACTTCTGAGGAGAATCATTGGAATGAAATGTTAAAAAAAAAAGAACAAAAATCCAATACTGAGATAAATTCATTCTTCTATGAATAAAATTGAATATAAAAGTAACCACTACTCTCATTTCTCCCTTTTGTGCTTCAAGGTTGTAAGAAGAGTACAAATCCTACTTAGTAAGCCCTGTGAAGAAAACTCAGCATGTTGCAAAGCTGAATGCTGGGTATCTTGCTGCTTAGGGAAAGCTTTCTTGTTGCACTTAGGAACTCAAATGAAGGTGAGTTCTTCCACTGCTCTGTATTTCAGATGATGCAGTTGACCCTAATCTCTATGCAGTAAAACAGATTAATACTTTCTCCCTAATTTTAGTATCACTGTTCTTTAAAAGATCTTAAATTAACTTAAATGCTGTTTTCCTAATATGTAGTAACTTAATTTATGTTTGAAACTACTTTCACGTATTACTAAAAGCCAAATCAAAACCATCATATTTTGTCTTCTAAAACTAACAGTTGACTGAGGTGTGAAGAGAATATTTCTACAAGCCTTATTTTGATAGAAGATTTTAATAGTCTGTTGCACAAGTCACAATTAAGGTTATTTGTTTGGCTATAATTATTGCTGTGATATCCTTCAGCCACAAGCACATAATAACTTAGCTGTGGATAGTAAACCAATTACTGTTTCACTGTGACTTGAGATTCATATCCAGATTTATTCCATTTTTTGGTCCTGTGTTCAAGCAGTATTTGTAATTCCAATTTGTTATAATTTTGAGTCCCAATTCAACCTTCCTACCATTTAATAATATTTCAGTATCACTAATTGTCTGTTAATGTCTCTGTCATGCAAATCCTATCTGTGAGGATATCCTTAAATAAACTTTTCACTTTTGTATACGAAGTTTTATTGATAAAAATCGGTATTCTATCAAAGTGGACTTTAATAACATCCTTTAGTTTTAAAAATTCATTGTTTAATGTTCTTCGGGATACTTACTCCAATTTATCCTTTTTAATCCATCTTATATTTTCTTTGCACTCTGCTTTTCCTTACACTAAGTAAACTAGAAGTTTCTGAGAAGAAAAAATGCAAGATTTGGTCCAGTGTTTTGGTTAAATGTAGAACAATATCTATATCTATAGATATTGTAGAACAATATCTATATATTTCTATCTCATAACACTCCTTTAGGGAAGGTAAGTAAAAAATGTTAACTGTGCTGATGAAACTGAGCAGTACAGTTCTTGACATCTGTCATTAAAGAACAGACAAAAAAGAGTTTTACTACATACACTGGTAGGTTAGAAAAAATAAGTACAAATATTTTTATAATGAGAACAGATATTCAAACACATATTAGAGAAACAGTCCATTTTACAGATCTGTCATGTTAATTTAAAGAAAATGGCTACAAGAAATGTCAAAAACTATGGTATCCATAATATTGGGTTTTGATACTAGTATCTTGCAGCTCATTTTGAGTCAAGATGTGCAAGATAAATATCAATTTAAAACTTTACTCATTCCACCCAGAGAGAGAAATATTTAATTTGTTCTGAAGAGCAGTGTCTAAAGCCCAGTTCAAACAAAATAAGTGAATTATTGTGGTGCAAAAGCTTGGGACTGAGTATTTATTGCACCACTTGCCCCCCATAACCCTGAGATCCTCCACCTGAATTGTGAAGTGGTGGAGGGAGATCCCACACCCTGTGCTCTCTACAGCATTTCCAGCTGCTGTCCCACAGCTCCAGCCACTCGTGCCCTGGGGAAAGTTCTCCAGACCACACTTCCTCCATTCCCTTGCCCACAGTGCTGTCACACAGAACTTTGATGGAACACATTCCCAAGGCCAGTCACAGATTATTTATTAACTTTTTCCACTCTTCAGTTCCACTTACAAGGGAATCCTTTATCTGTGCTTCCAGTATGGACTTGTTCCTTGAGATGTTTTGCAGCGTTCTGGGACAACATTTTCAGTGCTTCATCACAAGCATTCTGACCAGCCACACCTGTCTCCATCACACAGCACGTGGCTGTTCTTACTCCCTACCTCACCAGCTACTTATTGCAGGCCTTTAGGAAGAATCATGAAAATTCCTCTGGAGATCTAAGAGAGAAATCATCATTTTTTCCCTATTTCTAAGGTTTCTTAAGACAGTTAAAATACTGCACAGAACTTCTTCGTCATCCTCTCCTATGCTACAAGTTGCCACAGCTATTATTCAGACTTTTCATGCTGTATTTTAAGCCCTCTGATTGATTGCACCTCTTGTTTATTGTGTGTATACAGCTCACCTACCAGCGAGAACGGTTGCAAGTTCCTTCCCATAATTATTATTAGCAATACATGCTGCTATTAATTGTGTGGGGAGAAGCAGATTGATGATCTTCAAGGGCTAGAGTTGTCACTGCTGGACTGATTTTAGGACAAGCTGTTTCTCAGAAGACCTGTCATTTGATGCTTAAGCAAGGTTAAAGCACAATCTGAAAGGCTCTTTTGTCAGAAGGAATCACTTGTGCTGGTATTCTGTTGGTTTTGACATGCAGCTTAATTAGGTCTTTAATTCCTGAACCACAAACTTTTCTTAAATTAGCAAAGAGAAAAAAAAAAAAACCAAAACAAAACGAAACAAAAAACCCAAGGCTTTATGCCACCTGGAAGAAATTAAAATAAATGTCCTTTCCCACTAATCTTATTTCAAGTCACAACAATAACTGTGCTCTGTATTAAATAGCTTTGTTAGCCTGCAGCTAAGGGGACTCCTCTGTGCAAATGAGCCCTTTCCAGCACCAATACTTGACAGCAACAAATTAGCAAGTCCTGGTGAAATCCCCAATGCCTGTGGTGAATCCTAACTGGTGCTATCAATCTGTGGCTATTCTGGGAGGTTATATATATATTATATATATACCCTGGGTAGTTTGCTGCTGGTTAGGAAGGTATCAAAGGAGTTTAAAAGTTACTGCAAGCAGACCACGAGTTTGAAGTTCAAATTTTAAGTGGTGGGCAGGAAAAAGGAAGGAAATACTGAGTTCTGCTTGTACCTTCTACTCTCTGTACCTGAGAAACTCTGCTCTGGTGCTTTCTCTGGCAGTGAGGAGAACAGAACAGCCCTGCTAATTCAGATTTCTCCCTGCTGCTGACCCCAAATATTCCAGACAGGGCAAGGTTCTCTCTCCTACACTGACCAGTACCTGCTGTTTAAAATTACACGTTTTCAGGAACTTTCTACCAGTTTTGAGCTTTATCATCAGGACAAGGATTTGTAGCAGGACAGGGCTTCCCAGTAGCTGTGAAGTCAACTTGTTCCCTGTGTCTTCACATCCCCATGAAGATAAACTAAGTTTCTTGGCTGACTTGAGGTGTAGTGGGTGCCACGGATACACATTATTTTCTAGTTCTGCATTTGAAGTCTATAGTATCACTCCTGTTTACTTGTGCTCCCTTTCTTCCCTCACTGCTGTATCACTGGGCTCACTCAAATTTGTGCTTTGTACCCCTAATCTGAGCACAAGGGCCTTTCTGGTTCAGGGTGCTCCTCTGACCTTTCTTTTCCTGAGGAAATCAATAGGGACAGGCATTTACAGACAAGTAAATAGTGTGAATAAGCTGGTTTATGCCTTCACAGTTTTAACATCTGTATGGTTAAAGCCAATATGAAATACTTGAAAATACTGAAATGCAACCATCTGATCATCACAATATAAACCTGCTATGAAAATGCAGACACTCTTTGCTGGTCTGGGAGCTTGACTGCTTTATAATTTAGGTGTCAGATTCCCATCAATACCTTTACCTCCCACCTCATGCTCATTAATTCCTTTTATGTAACAATTCATGACCCTCACCATTTCCTCACCGTTTAATGACTTCAGAGAAAACCTTTGATCCCTTTGTTAGCCCCCTTCCTTAGCCATTGCCTTTTGCAGAGGGAACACCGTTTGCTGCAGCAGTGGTGCTCCTGTCCCCCCATGCTCTGAGGGAGGATTCCCTCAGACATAATTGTAGCTGTCTACTTTCCCCCTGTGGACAAATCAGTCCCAAACCAGCCCAAGTACAAAGATGCACAGTTGGGCATCCAATTGTGCTCTGAAGTCATTAGCAAGACAAAACACTCTGTGGAATTTAGGTTTTCAGAGTTTCCTCTGCAAGGGGGATTTCTAAGAAAAACCTGGCAGTTCCAACTGGGAGAGGAATTCCTTCTGCTAAATAGAAGATAAGGAAAGATTAGTTTAGTGACAACAAGCTTGGAGTTAATGCTCTTCAAGTGGGAATGTGCTCCTTCAGTGACTTCTCCTTCAGAGGACTGAATCAAATTACATATATATATATAAATCTATTTTCAAATATTAGTATTTCCTCTTAAATAATGTTCTCTTTAAATGGAAACATCTTTTTAACAAGAGGTACCTGTTGCTCATAATATTTTGAATTAGCAGTATTATTACCAGCACTATTAATAACGTCATATAAATATTCCAAACTCAGAGAAAAAATAAGGAAGTCCCCGCATTTGGTATATCATTGAGGACACTAAATTCTTTGTGTGGCTTCACAAAAAAATTGGTCTTTTCCTTCAGTTTCCAATTTAAAGGGAAACTTAAACTTATAGAAAGTCAAAGTTCACAAGGCTGAAAGCAACAAAGAAAAGCCTCCCAGAGAAAATAAGACAATTCTATCTGCACACCAAACAACTAGCCAGTTAAACTTGCCACCTTGTTTATAAATAAGTCAAATTATTCTAAAACAAAATTTGCCCTTGGATCTCATTTGCCTTCACTGCATAATCCCATCATTGAGTGTTACCAATGGGAAGAAATATCTGTACTCATGACATTTGTTAGTTGTCAGTGCTCATGAATCATTTCATCACTCAAGTATACTGATGGAAATAACTCCAAAAAGAGCCTTTGTTTTCAAAGTTGTTAAAGGGGAATGTTGACATAAATATAAAGAAGAGGAAAAATATATGCAAAGTAAAAAATTGCTTTTTCCTTGGGCTTGGAAGGAGGAAGGAGAGGGTTAAACCACCAAAAAAATCCATGTCTAACACTTTAAACAATGAATAAAGCTGCTCAAATGCTTAATGATATGTCATGAAAAGGATGAAAGTGTAAAAATACTTAAGGTTACATTTGCAAGACAAAGTGTACTGCAGTTGATGGGGAAGTCATTATTTTGCCCACTTTGAGGAAGATTTTTTTCTTAGGAAGAGTTCCAGTGGGAGCCTTGAGCATGCTTGAAAATTCAAACCTTATCTAACTTCATAATTGAGACTCACACATTTTGTAGGGGAAGCAAACAAACAAAACCAAACACCACTACATCCTCATTCTCCTTACTCCAGGTTACAAGATTCTGAATAAAGAAGTGGAGGTTGAGGCAATTTCAAATTGGCTCAAGCCAAGTCAGAGGACTCTCACAAAGGCAACCTGTGCTGGCTCAGGGATTAATTAACGCTGTCATCTCCATTTCCTAAGGAACAATGTTGTCCTCTCAACCCCCTTCCTTTTTTCCAAGATTAAAGCCTGAAATGTTGCTAGATTAGGGGGACAGTTGATGCAACATTCTTAGCACTGGTTTAAATCATATGTAGATTATACATTTTATTTGCAGTAACTTACTCTGGGTTTATTAGAATGAATAGGGCACAGCTTTACCTAGACTGGCTGCATTACATTGACTCGTATTTAAAAGTTGGAAGCAAACTACTGTTACTTCATTAAATGGCAAAAATTTGGGGAAAGAGAATTATTTTCATTATTGTTGTTATCATAATCTCGATATATCACTTAGCTAAGAGAATAAATTATAGAATAAAACCCAGGTCCTTTTATAAGTTAAAAATTGGCATTTGTTTGGCCAGACTTTAAATTAGTTTATTCCTCTCAGTTTGACAGAGTTGATTTTAACTACTGTATGAAAACAAAATTGCATCTGTTTCACACAAAATTGTGTTTATTTTGGCATAGCTTGCAGACAGAGCTACCCAGTGGGGATCTCACCCCAGTTGAAGAGATGCTCCTCTGGGGCTACAACCCCATTGCAGAGAGTTTCAGCATTCCTTGAAGCAAATGAAGCATCACAGGCTTTATTTCAGCTGCTGCTTTTTTTTTTTTTTTAATTAGCTTGAATTATTGCAAGTTTAATTTTATTTTTTCTGTCCATTTTCCAGCATCATTCTACTAAACACAGTGGATCTGCAACTGCTTCATGAGCAACAAAAACACCTTTGCAAAAGCATGCAGGGGTCCAGAAAGCCCTTAAAATAACCACATGCCCCTGGGTTGGTACCAGAATTCTGGTGCTCATGGTTCAGAGCTCTTAGAGCTCTGAGGTCCTTGTGCTGCAAATACATTCGTACAAATTCAGGTGAGTATGAATAAGATAGACTTAAAGTAGACTAGATTCTTCCTACCAGTTCAAGTGGCTCCTCCTGGGTTGCAGCTGGGCAGTTAAATTGATTTTGGTTACACATTGCTGTGTGTTTCTTAGTGTGGAGAAGATCTGGCAAGCTGGTAAGTTCTTAAGGTGGAACCGTGTCCTGGTATAATTAATTAATTAATGTTGCTCATTCATTAAGTTAATACCAATGTGTGAGTCAAAAAAAAAAAAAAAAAAAGCATGAAAGGGCAATTTAAAAAAATCAGCAGAGGGGTGGCTCTGAAGGCTTTTCAGTGTGAGGCTGCTATCTGCAGATAGTTATCTCACATGGCAGCCCCGTGTTTTAAGAAGCAGAAGAATTCTCAGTTTGTGATTACATACATATGGTAGCAGAAGAGGCCCTTGGGGCTGTTGCAGAGACCTCACAGGAAGCTCAGAGCTTCCATCCAGGGCATGGGGGAGGAGGAGGGATGCGTGGAACTCAAGACTCAGAGATAGGAAACAATTATCATTCAGCTGGCAAAAGGCTAAAAATGTCCCACAGCAACATTCCCGGGATACCCCAGAGCAGGACCGGCTGGGAAGAGGAGAGAAGGAAAACGGAAACTCATTGTTTCACCCAGGCTGAATTTCACATCCTATTACTAACTCTAGCAAACTCTATCTGCAGGGAGTGGATGCTGCAAAACACAGCTTGGAAGCAACAAAAATTAGCAGCAAATTCTGGCGTGTTTAATTTGGGTTTTACTTTGAGAGTTAATTGTTTAGCCTCAATAATTTAGAAAATATAGAATGTATCAAAATATTATTTGAACAGTGAACTAAATGACCAAAATTTGTCATAAAAACAAATAAGCAAAGTTTGAGAAATTAATATTCTTTACTGTTTGACAGTGAAAAATATTTGTCAAAAGCAACTGCTAATGCAGTTGGAGAGTTGACGAATCTATTATTTGCACAGCTCATCTGCATATATGTCAGCATGTAAACAGAAAAAATAAAAGGGTTGATAATTTGAATTATAATTTCAATATTTCTTTAACTAATGCACAAGTGAAAACAAGCCTAAAAAATGGTGTGTGTCTTGTGGAAGAAACTGAAATTGCTTAGATGTATATGGTTCACATTGAATATGAAGACAGCCAAACCACCACATAGATTTCCTGGGACAGCCACAATTTTTCTCACCAGTTCACATTTTTTAAGTGCCATTCCATTTTTTTAACAGTTATTTGCTTCTCTTAGTGTTCCTAGAGATTGTTTAAACAAAGATTTCATTTAACATTATTATCCATTCTTCGACTACAGCAATCTTGAGTCTTCAAGGGTAAAATAATTCATCTCCATCTGAGGAAATCTAATGCCAGAAGATCTACAACAGTAACTGTTAGGATGAGATTACTACCCACTTAAAGATACTCTTTTTTTTCTGCCTCAACTTATTGGAACTGAGGAGTTCTGATATTCTCCATTTAATTGTCAGAGCAGATGCTGTAGTCAAGTGAAGACAAAGTCATCAATTTGAATTAAGCATTAAACTCTGAAGATTGTTGTTTCCTTTCTGACAAAAATTTCTACCAAGTATTGTAGCAACAGAAAAATGGAATTGGGATGATAATTTTTAACTTCCCACCATCAACTCAACCACTCTCCATTCACCTTTCAGGACTGGTTTTTAAAACAACATTAATTGGACCAGAATGCTTTTGTTTCTCAATGCCCCATCTTTTATTTTTCTTCCCTTAGCAATAAAAATGCTGAATACTATCTGAAGCTTTTGAAAGAGTGGTCTTCAGGAGACATTTCAGTCTTGCACAGTGGGCTAAGATTTGTCATAGGAAACTATGCTGTAACATCAAAGAACTTAACAAAAAAATAACGAATAGTGCTTCAAAGGCTAATGCTCATTATGCTTCATGTATCTGCAGATCACCATCTGCAGTGCTGAGGGTAAGTCTTGGATAATAATGGTCACAATACCATGTTACATTCTCAGTCATGGAAAAACATGTGGTAAATATATTTATTTTTTCTCCAGTGATGTCAGTCCTGCATTAGCAGGATGTGAACTCAGTCCCACGAGCCCACTTCCATCCCTGCAATCACTCACGTGTTTCAGCAGAAAATCTTCAGCATGTTCTGATGCAACAGGACACTTTGTTCAGAAGCTGTGTTATCTCATGGGGAGGACTACAACATTTCTTAGACTTTCTGCTCTGTCTGTCATGTAATGCCATCACCTCATTTTTATCCTGAATTTTATCCTACTACCTTATTGACCAAGAGACATCTCCTGCACTGCAATTAACACTGGGATCTACCAGTCTTGCTCTCTTGTCTTCAGCATAGAGTAAGCAGGTCTCCAGCTTTGATTTAGAACATTTAATGCTATCTTTCCAAAAACATTCAACACTATTTTTCCAAGATATAAAGTGTACTTATTGCCTTCCTGAAGATTTAAGTGCTTATGTCCAAGTACTGGGATGATGCAATAGGGAAAAAGTTCTTTATGAGCCAAAGTTAATGAATTTTTTTTTTAAAGGACTTTACTTCTCTGGAAAATGGAATATTACTGAAAAATAACCATGACTCTTTAAACTTAAAACTCCCAGCATTCCACATCACCCAAGCTCAAGGGTCATGCTCTCTCAAGTTTGTCACTCCTCTCAGAAATTCCCACTGTTCATTGGCATTTATTTAGAGTGCCTGTTAACTCCCAGCATGGTAAATATCTCAGGAAGGACAAGTAAGGACTCACAGCAAATAGAGATACCATAGGACTGTTGTTATGCAGCCCTTTCACCTTCTTCATCTTTCACTTGAAGAACAAAAATTCACGAATGATAAACTGAATTACAAATTTGCCATGTAGAATGCCTATCCCAGACCCACAAGTGCATTATGATAGACCTCACAGAAGAGCATTTTTCTTTCAAGTTCTGATCTCCCCTCTGGGGAGATGGTCCAAATTGTTAACTTTGATTAAATGTGTCTCAGAACAAAACCTCTGTTCCTTAGGAAGGAAACCATATGATTAGTGGAAAAGCATCTTTTCTCCTTTGAGTTCCAGTTTAAATGACTTCCACAGGTAGAGAGATAACTCCCCAGAACGTGGTAGAAATAGTAATTCAAAATACTTTATTTCTCTGCCTGCTGAACTTGTTGGCCCCTATGTTGGAGGTTCTACACCACTTAAGTGAGTTACATTTGCAACACATGCAGACCCTAAACTGCTTTTCCCTTTTAGCTCTGGAGCAGACAGAAAATGTATCAGAAATCTCTTAGGGGAAGCAGCAGTGAGTGATATTCTCCTACATGGCTTCAGTCACTCATTAGTATTCTGTTATTTTGGGGTGTGCTGAGAGCTGAGTGCTCTCACAGCTTCAGTGCAAGGCCTTGTTTGTGTGAGAACACTTCATGAACTGCATGAAGGAAATGGTAATAGTAAATCACAGAGAATATAAATTAAGCATATTTTCCATGAATTCCAGAAAGAGCTGAGGGACACTCACAGTAGCTTGGCTTGCTCTGGTGAGTACTGCAAGCACACAACTGCCCTTTGTGCATTTCCTTACCAAACAAGTTAAGACCTTTATGCTGGAAAACATGCTACTTTTTAAAATCTTGAAGTTGAGTTCTGTTGGAATTTGGGGTGTAAGATTTCATTTTTTTGTTTGTGGTTTTTGTTGTTGTTTGGTTGGGGTTTTTCCTTAAGAAAATAGGATTATGCAACTAGGAGGAAGCATTTTAGTTGTCATGAAGATCTGCTAAGCATAAAAAGCTCAAAGTAAATTTTGAAGTACAACCAATAGAAAGTGAAATTAAAACTTCATCTCCAACCCTGGTAATATGGTTTTATAACTGCAGGAAAATAATTCCAGAATGTAAAATGTAAACACAGCTTTCAATATATCTTCTTTTGCCCAAGCTTTTTTGTGTGATGATAGGAAAGGCAAAATTGGGTTCACTTTGAGATACTCATCAACATATTTACTTCTTTTGAAATTCTGGGTACTCACAGTACCTAGAAAATTAGCTTTCTGCTTGCTTTATCTCAGTATTTCTCCACTAGGTGGTAAGAATATTTTCCTACTTTTTAAAGATAATAATCAGACTAGGTTTTAATCTGATTAAACCTGTTTCATTTTCCCACTGAGGCAGCTAGATTCTGGCATGTAAAAACTTCCATTTTCCCCTTTATATACCATAAATATATATATATATTATTTATATATATATAGGTATTCAGATAGATGTTCAGTTTTTAAAGGGAGGGTTGTGAAGGAAAGAGATCAACAGCAAGGAAAAGAAGAGCCACAGAAAGATCATCTCTGTGCCAAAAATTTCTGCTTTGTTAGTGATATTCAGAAAAACCCATATGAAAGTGGAGGAAAAATTTCCAGTAGAACAATAGATAAAATTCCCCTATAATTATGTAGAGATATGTTCACATTTCTATGTTCATTATGCAGTTACCCTCGATTTTTGTGTTACTTCACCACTCCAGTATAAGTGATGGCTTTCCACATGAGGAAACCTGACTTCAAGCTAGTCCATGCTGTGGTAGAATACAAAACAATATGCAAGTTAATTATGTTCACAAAGTTCTGGCTGTTTTACAGTGTATCAAGACAGTTTGATCTAAAGTTAATTACTCTTGAATCTAACTTCCCAGCTGTGATTTCTGTATTGATTTATAAATAAATCTATAGAAGATGGAGAAATTTAAGGCTTTGCTATGTTTGGCCTCCAAAGTCAGTCATTTTTGCTGCTGATTTATGTGACATCTTACTTATCAGTCATGTCCTTCTAACTATTCAGATAATAAAATTGCAGTTATTTATTAGGTACTATCTTATATGCATTAAATGTTGCAAACTGGCAGCAAAGGTAAGTAAAACCCATTGGTTAATCAAAACACCAACACACATAAAAGAAGAACTTAGAAACTGGGCTTCAGAATGCACAATGTAGTTTTAAAATTGATTTTAAAACAATAAATCTTTGCAGGATTATTGTTTCAAGTACCTGAATAAATCACCTTTTCATTCTACATGCTAAGCACCTATCAGGTCCCAATGGCATGAAGGAAATTTGTTGAGGGCTCAACACTGTTTTAAAATGAAGAGCCTTATTCGTATGTCTAAAATAAAGATTAGACAATTAGCTGAAAGGATCTATTTCTTTTAGTAGCAACATGTGCTATAAAAATAGCTATTAACTTCAAGCTTTGTATATTTTATTTGGCAATGGGATCTTTAGGCTTGGCTGATCTATTAGCTTCCACTTAGTTCAAATTAAGCAGGAATAAAAGCTTTTATAAAAAAAAAAATATTAAAAATCTCAGTTAAAACATCTCCTGTCTCTCACCACCCACACTTCACAGCTTTGAGCAGAAATACAGCTGAAGCACAACACATGAAGGAATGGAAATGGAGTGCACCATTTTCCTACTCAAGCTGCATGGCATGGTGAATGTGAGAATATATTTTCTGAAAGAAATTTAAAATTATAAGCAAAGTCAACACTCACCTTTGTGGAGAAAAAGTAGGGAAGAAAGCCATAGACTAACCAGCACAGCTGTAGCAATCTGTCTTTTCTAAACTTAATTAAGCAACTACCTTAAAAGCATCCTGGAAAGAAATGTCAGCCTTTCAGTAGAAAGATGAAGTAGGGAGTTAAGAAGTGAGAGAATATCTGTAGTGATTTCATTCCTAAGATATTCCAGAGAATATCTGTAGTGACTTCCTTCATTGCTTGTTAGTTTTATTAGAAAATAGGAATGAAATATGTAGTCAAAACTTCCCATTTTCCCTCTCCTAGCCTCTCTCTCCCTCCCACTCAATTTCATTCCCTTTCCTAAAAAGACCCACAAACTGCCTGGGACACAGCACACAGAATGTAAAAACCTGTCTGGCAAAAGTATAATTTTCTGTTTTGCTCCCTTAGATTTAGTCAAGGGACAGTAGTACTAACTTATCCATCAGACAGAAAATGGAAGTAAATATGATGCAGCCCTGCAGGGATTTGATCTTAATGATCTCAATGGATCTCTTCCCATCTCAGGAACTCCAATTCTGTAAGTACAGAAGTCCTCATGTCCTCTGATGACAGGAATTGTTCACATTCCACCCACCCCACATGGAGCAGGACATTCCTCTCTAAGAAAATCAGGCAGGTGTGGTCTTACCTTGTACCAGATGGTTCAGCTTCTTCCAGCCCATCTTTGATAGAATCTACAGAGACTTTCACTAAATTCTGCAAAATCCATATGGACAGAGGAGAAAGGTTCACCCTGCTTATACCTATAGCATAAAAGGTAATCAAAGCAAATACTTTCAACTGCCCTCTGAAAGCACTTCCTTCTTTCCAGTTGGGTTTTGGAGGACAAAGGCTTTGATTTCAGGTACTCTGAGGCACAGTCAAGTTAATGGCCAGATTCAGAACCTGAAATGGCCTGGTAAATATTCCCCACATGAGCATGGGCAGGCTTTCCTCACCCAGCTGCACAGACAATTTTGTTTGTACGAGTTCATTAGCTCTTAATAAAGAACCTTGGCTGCTACTGTAAAACACCTCGTCCTGCGCAGCCCAGCCTACATAAAGCAAAACTTCCT
Source organism: Notiomystis cincta (assembly GCA_013398075.1). Lineage (NCBI taxonomy): Eukaryota > Metazoa > Chordata > Aves > Passeriformes > Notiomystidae > Notiomystis > Notiomystis cincta. The sequence goes on from VZRX01007761.1 coordinate 59,054, forward strand.
CATGAAGTGACTCTCTAATAACAAACTTTCTCCCAGAGCACCCTGCAGATCAAGAGCCCTGAAGGCACAGGGTGAATATGACAAAATTACCCACCAGCTAATCAGTTAGGGATGATTCTGGCAATTGTCCTTACCTGGAAACTATTATCTCCCATATCCCTTTAGAAATTTACTCCTGCAGTCCTGGGTCTTTAGGAAGGGGCTGTGACAGCAATAGTTCACCTAAAAGGCACCAATTTAACTGGGGTAAAAATCAGGAGATAGTATTGTCTCAGGAATATGCTTTGTTTGTTTGTGAATATAAAAGTATGTATTTTACCTTGCTGTCCATCTTTAAGTGGAAAAGGTGATGCCATCTCTGTGTTCCTTGGAGAGGGAGGAAGTTCTAACTGTAAAGATCAGATAATGTAACTAATCTGGAAATTAAGAACAGAGACAGAACATTGTGATCTTTGTCAAATTTAAATACTTGATTTACAAAAGACACTGAATTACTGCCAGGAGGATCTTACAAAAAAAAAACAAAAGGTGAGTCAATCAACAGCAAAGGAAAATCTAAAATAATTGAAAGTAAAAATGACATTTTAAGTTTTCCTTAACAAAGATCCAGAGTATTTTTCATTAACATGTCCATCATTATGAGACACAGAGAATTCAGCAATGTCATGGAAGGATGGCAATTCATGTTGGACCAGTTATTCCTTCCCTATGTATTTATGCCCTTACTTAGATGGACATGCTTAAGCATGACATGAATGTTTCTGATTTCATACTGTATTTTCAACAAAACTGGTTTTTGGGAATGCATCATAATTGGCCATGGTGTTTTTGGAGGAGCTGGACTTGCTGGGCACATAAACAATTTTGGAAAAACACAGTTATTTACTGAGTGCTAATACAAACACAAGAATCTGGCCTCTGTTATTTTTAGCCTTCTGGCATTAGTCTTGATAAAGGGAGTGTTTGCACTGGGATAACACTGGTCTGTTGGATGTAACAGGGTAAAGATCTCAGGCCTGGAGAAGAAATATTTTGGTGATTAAAGATACTAGGAAAGTATTTTTAAATTTTTAAGCAGCATCTGAAAAGGAGAGAATAAAAAGAAAAAGAGGTTGGAGAGCAAGAATTAGATAAAATTAGAGAAAATATAGTTTCTGCATGTGCACAGTGCATCTCTGAAAGTACAACATGAATTTTGAATAATTGTGGTAATTATAGCTGGGCAAAATGTGCTGGTTTCAGACCATGAAAAGTTCAATGATATTTCTATTGGTTCTAGTTGTGATCTTTAGTGTCAACACCAAAGTGATACAGTGAGGTTTCAGACACCATTAGAAGCTGTGTAATGTCAAACAATGATTTGTGGAGGCACTTGCATTTCAGTGCTTGAAGACACCGAGGCCAAGCATAATTCGGTGCCAGTGAAGACAGGAAAGAGCAAAAGAGGAGCAACATCTGGGGGAGGGAGAAAAGAAGAGAAACACAGAGGATGCATATTTAAAAGGTTCTTTTCTCAGGAAGACTTCCAAACCCCCTCACAGTATAGATAAACATATATCTATCTCTCTTTAATTTGAAATTATCTGCTCTGTGGTCTGCTGAAGAAGAACAAAAAGGAAAGGCTTATTAGTGCCACTGCTGGTAGGATGTCTGATGTGAAAAGGTGAGGTAAGAAAGGGAGGAGGTTTTAGGGTAGAGTGAGAGGGGGAAGAGTGGAAGGAGTGAAAAATCATCTCTAGCCCTAGGTGATAAGATAGAAAGGATGTGCAGGGAAAGGAAGTGTGAAGAAAACTGCATACATTTGTTTCCAGAGGCTATCTAGAAGGTAAAGGTAATTCCTGGTTAGAAATTAAAGAGGTCTGGAAAATTTTGCCAGGTGTCAAAAGACAGAGGAAGAGGGCAGGATAAAAGACATATTGGTAACTGTTGTGCTAAGGATGTTTGTACTTCTGAATTATGTCACCAGTATGAAGTTTGAGAGAAGGCATTAAAGGAAATACATACAGGAAAATGGCTCACACTTTGAAACCCAAAATATCATATCAGTCCTTTGCAGTAACACCCTGATTTCCAGTGAGGAGAATCACTTTGAGAGCTCCTCTCTGACTCCTCAGAATCATTAAGAATTAACAGATTACTTCCTTCTGTAATTACTTTAATCATATTTGTTCTGTGGTTATCTGTTGTTAATAGAGCTCTTTGATCTTCTTAACTGCCTCCCTTGCAATTAGACAGTGGTGTAAAACACATGGATAATACTTTGCTAACGATGCACTACTTGCACAGAGGAAGATGTAAGAGCACATGGTAACTCTCTATGAGGTTTTGACTCAAAATGTTGTGGACATATTTTATTATGTTTATTTTGTTGTTAACTGAACATCAGGCATAATTGCTTGTTACATTGTTAATTGCTTTGCTTACAGCCAAGAGGTTCAATTAGATCCTGCTAATATTACAGAGTGTTTCTTTGTTCTGAACTAGGTCAGATTCCAGGATATTTATGTGTTGACCCTGCTGCCTTGTTTAAATGTTGGGGTTTTGCAGCAATGACACATCGAATAATTGCACTCCTTGCAGCACAAAATATCACCCAGGAATCCCTGTCCTATGGACATTTAGTGATTTCTTCTCCTATATCCTATGCTGCACAGTTTTGAGTGGTCATCTTCCCTGGAATCTTTGGCGTAGCAGGTGACCAATTCCTGATTTCTTTTTCAGAAGCTGCCATCTTGACCTTCTCATCTGGAATTAAACTACCCAAGCTACCAAGGTACTGTACAATTTCATGTCCAAACCACCTTGTCAAGACACTCACTCTCTAACTGAAATCTTTAAATGAGCTTCAGAAAACTTGCAGATGGATGGGAGAAGCCAAATATCACAAGAACTTAAAAATGTGCTGGTGAGTCAGACCTAATGTTGCACCCAGGTCAGTATTCTGCATCCAGGTTCTGCACAAATAGATGAACATGCACACTTGCAAGAAGGGCATAAAAAATGGTCACTATGTGAAAAAGAGTGAGAAGAAGACAAAGGAGAATATGAAAGAGCCTTATGCTATTAATGTCTAATGTAGGTCTACCTGATTATAAGAATTTCTTTCAAGACTGAGCATTATGAAGTGATTTATGAATTACTCTGGAGAATTCTGGTAAGAAGGTGTCATAAACTAAGATTTTAGTCCATCCTGTACTCCCTATAAATATTCAAATCATAATTGGACTGAATTACTCCAAAGGCATGTATGTCTCCTTGTTGAATAGAGAGGGAACCCGTAGTAAATACAGTTCTGACTTTAATGTTTCTGATACATGTTTCAAGCTCCTGGCCTGAAGCTGGTTTCCCAGTGTTTTGCTCATCTGGAATAATTTCTTTGTCAGTAAAACAAATAGTTACTCAAAAGAAGAAAAAAAAAACTAAACTGGCCAAGTTTTGATTCTCTGGGTATTTCTAAATCTACCTTTATAACAAAAAAAATTTCCTCAGTGAAGACACCCTCTGTTGCAACAATCCAAGAAATATACAGCTAGGTGGCAAAGCAGTATAATTTGATTTTCAAAAGGCAAGTCCAAATATCTACCAATAACTAGGTTTTTCTGCAGGAGAGACATGCAAGCTTTTTTTCTGCAAGTTAAAGGCGGGCAGATATCAGTAAGAAAAATACAGAATTGTTTGTTACTTAAAACAGAATGAGCAGAGCAGTGTTTAATCTGAAATAAATGAAGTAAGATAGCCCTGAAAGCAAACTACTGAGTGGAGTTTTTAAGAGCTGATCTTTTTGTTACAATAGACACTATAGATGAAGGATAAATTAATCAGCCCTTCCCTGAAATAGTCAAAACCCACAAATTCCTTGCCTGGATTAGACTGTAGAGCAGCAGGAAAGAATGATATTTCATTACTTTTTAATCAATATTTCTATAAAAAGGCTTTTTGTTTACTTTTCCTCTTTTCTTTCCTCCATCTTTTAAACAATATTCCTCCCTTTAGTTAGAGAGTTTCTGATCAAGGAAATTAAATTGCTTTTTTGTTATAGATGGGCCTCACACCCTATCAGAATACAGAAGAGGATACAAAATGTAGGAGGTTTTATACTGAGACATTGTGATTTTGTTATCATTTTATCAGTGTTGAACCTGAATCCTGTTGTGTAGCCTAGAACAGGCTCTGCCAATATAACTCACACCAAACCTAGTTTCAAAAGGGAGCTGTAATCCAATGGAGTTATTCTGAAGTGCAAGCTATGACATTGTATGGACATGGCAGAACTTCATTCACAATCTCTGTGCTTCCATGCTGGGTTCTGCTGCATCTGCTGCTTTGACACCAGAGAGTTTCAGGGCTTCCACCTGGTATTACACTGTTTTTCAGCAGCTTCTCTTCAACACAAGGCCAGATTAAATTACTGTAAATAAGAGGTCAATTGGACCAAACCTTGATTTGCAAAGCAATGAAGTCACTGGATTTTCTATGAACATATTTCTCCCAAATGCCACACCCTGGTATATGTACCATACAGTAAGTGGGTTTCCAACTGGTTTTGCTAAAATATAAGATATTCCTACTGCCCAAGCTGTTTTGCAGATCACCACATCAGCTGGTCTGATAGACCTGAATCACTGTAGCCAGCATGTAGAACAAGGTCTCTGAGAACAAAAGCTGAAGACAGCTGAAAGCAGGCAGTCCAACAAGCTTTATACTTATGAGTCCAGTGAGCATGATGGATTCTGTTCTACATATTCCACTGGTTACTTCAGCTCCAGGCTGCAGTAAACATGAAGGTGGGTATTTTCCTCACCTTGGCCTGTTCTTCAGTGGATAACATGACATAATTAATTTTAGTATAATTAATTTTGGCAGTAAGAGGGTTCAAAATGAATTTAAGCCTTCAGTTAATCCTAATAGGTGCTGCTGAATCCATTTATCACCACCCTTTGTGACTGGCAGCCAACACAAAACCCTGTAGTAAATGCAAAACTGGCTGCTTGCCCACAGAGCTGGCAGGCTCTGAGACACTGAATGAATGAGAACATGAAGCAAGCAAGAGAACTTTGATTTTATATGCAAGAGCCCACTGGAGCTCCAGCAAAACTCTGTTCTGTTTAAATGTCCCTGCTAACACAACACAATAAACTGACAAGAGAGAGCAAATCCACTTGACTAAAAATAAAACTGAAATCCATCATGATGTGCTTGCAACTGCAAGACAAGCATTTTTTCAGCCTAAGAGAAACTGTGTAATTATTCCAGGGATAGGATGGAGGCAGAGGACAGGAAAGCTGGGATGGCTGGATTATTCATTGTAATCTGTTCTACTGTTTATGTTGTTCTTCTTACTTGGTAACTGCATGAAGATTTAATTTGAATGGAGGTTGCCATTTACATGGAAAAAATCATTAATGGTTGTGCTTTGCTTGGATTCACAGGTAATATACTGACAAAAGGGCAAGGAATCCTTTTGTTTCATTATTTTATTTTATTTTATTTTATTTTATTTTATTTTATTTTATTTTATTTTATTTTATTTTCAGAAAATAAGCATTCTTATTTTTATAGTAGCACTGAGAAGTATCAAATAGGAGTAGAATTCTATAGCCAGATACTATACATATAATCATTAAAAGAGAGCTATGAGGTATAGGGTATTGTTTTCTTTATGCTACAATGATGGGTAGAGAATGCAGATGATTTGCACAAGATCACACTCAGGAAATACATAGCAGAGCCTAGAACCAGAGCCACATACACTAGATGGAAATGAACCATGATCAGGGGTTGCAGCTAATATCCAGTAAATCTAGGTCTATTGCTCCAGACTTTCAAATGCATCTACATGTTGTTGTTTGAAATACCTCAGACCAATCACTAAAGTAATTGCTGCCTAATCTCAGTCTCAGGATGGTTCTGTTTGGAGCTTGCAATACACAAGAGAAGTCTCAGGTAGGGGTACTTGATGACTATTTACATCATTTTACCTATTGCCAGAAATGAGTAAATGCCCTGAAAACTTCAAATTTTTCTACTTATACAGTCTCAGTCACAAGGAAAACATTCCCAAGAACTTCCTGAAGGTTAAAATAATCAGTATTTTCAGTCCTAATAACGGAAGAATGGGGGACATAGAACTGATAACTGAAGGACAGACTGAAAACTTCTGTTACTTTTTGGGATTCAGGAAACATGACATAAATAAACAAGAAGTGCTGCTTTCTGAGGTGGATGCTCTGTGTTGAAACTCAGCTTTTAGATCTAGAAGTGTCACAGTTTGTTTTTCATTAATAGTGTCAATGATGCGTAACTCATCTCCCTATCTTAAGAAGAGGGAATCATCTAGCTCGGATTTTGCTTTCTGCTCCACTTCACTTCCTGGCTATATAACATGCTGAACCTTCTAAAGATAGCCTAATAATTAGAACAAATTAGCATTTCCTGACTCATCATCTGGATTTGACCTACTTCTGGGATTAAACTTTGACAGCAGTCATGTCCATGATATGCTCTTGCAAAAAACCACCTGCTTATAGAAGAGAATTACTTAATCTGAGATCCTAACATGAGACAATACATTGGGTTGCTGAGTCAGTTTTCAGCAAGTGGTAATAACTGGATCTTCAAAATTACTTCAAACTGTGTACCACATAGGAGACAGTATCACCATTTGAAGTAAAATAATCTTCTCAGGCTGTGAGAACATTCAATTCCACATATGAAAACACTGCTTATGTTAGTGAAAGATCTCCCTTATGATTTCCTGCTGACTCTAGTGTGGTGACTCTTCAACCCTGTAAATAATGAAACAATTCCTGCATCCCACTGAAGCCTTTCTTATAAAGTATAGCACATTCAAGCCTCCTATAAAAATGCTTCTCTGATAATGAATACTTGGTTTCATCTTCTTAGATTTCCTGACATCCTAAAGGCCATTTAACATGCTACTTTTGTCCATGTCTCCATGCCCTGGAGAGCTTATCAATTACGCCAGAAGGATTTATTAGGATTTCTTTGGGTGGCCCAGCAGTATATATGAGGTGACAGAGTTTCAGATCAGTTGCACTCCTCTGAAGCACATATTCAATGCACACACTTCTTCTGATCACAGAAAGATGACAGTACCAGAAGTCTGTGTGCTTCCTTCTCTCATTTTGTCACAAAATTGCTCTGGATACAGGTAGGTCACACAGAGAAGCAAACAAAATATAGATATGCAGTTCTAGTTCCTTTCTCTTTTACTCCATCATAGTAAAGCTTTCATGTTAGGGCTAAACTGAGCAGCTCTCCATCATGCAGGAAAACAATACACATATCTGGAAAACACAAAGCTGTCTGCTAATGTTTACACCTTGACTAAGAGTTTACACACTGAACTGAGTTCAAATGATAACCTATTGATCAGTGCTTTACAGAACTCATGTGCATGTGGTGGAACTTGACTCTCAGGGCACAAGCTGATGGCTACAGAAATGAACAGAGCTCTCCTCTTAAAGACCACAACAAGTGGTCAGATTAGACACTGATCCTGAGTGTCTAAATCTGAGTTATCCAGAAAGAACTCACTCCTGATTTAGCCACTACCATTATTGCCTTCTTTCCAAAATAAGGACCAGCATATTGTGTTTGGGTGTTGGCACTTCCCACCTTGCTTGGGGGCACCCACAATGTCTGGGATCAATAACACTTTGAACAAAGGTCAAAAATGTCAGTGAGTCTGCTCAGCACTCTCAAGATGTTTTAGTAACTTTCCAACCATCACTTTGTAATGCAGCTAAAAGACCCATTAGCTAAAAGACAGGGAGGAAATTATTGGGGTTTTTTTCCTTTACCAAATTTTCTTTTGACCAATACTGAGGAGATGAAAAGTTATATGATCAAATGCCATTTGCCCACAGAAATACTGACATTGTAAAAGTTTGGGATCTGGAAAGGAGTCATGAACATACCAGAGGCTGGAGACAGAAGGCTTTTCATCAGTTTGGCTGTTCCCTTACTTTTGACCACACATGAAATAAAATGACAAGAGTCTTTCTTTGGAAGAACTCGTTTCTTTTTTCATCCTGGAAGGGCAGGGAAAACTCAAGATGTGTTTGAGGGACACATCAGTGTGGTGAAGTGAAGGATGAAACCTCTGTCAAGCTTGTCACTTCATGGGGCAGCTAGTCATGTACAAACCACAGTGAGTTTACTTCTATTTGGGACCAGTTGATTCAATTAAAGGTGGAAAATGTCCCTGCCTGATGGGAGAATGTTCACTCAGAGACACAGTCACAGTGTCAGTGGTTTGGCTGGCCATGTCACAGGCTCCTTGGGGACTGGGGTCCTCGAGGAGGCCACATCCCTCAGCACATCCCAGAGCGTGCAATGAGAAAGACTCTCAGAAGACCCAGACCTCCACCCTAGGAGGCCCAGCTCTTCTTGGGGACTGTATTTTACTATCCTTGATGGACACAGCTGATCCCTGGGGTCCTGCAGCCACTGATCCCTCACAGAGTTGTTGAAGCCCCTCTGCTTTACTTTGCTAGTCCTCCCCAGCCCTGGCTTGATCTCTCACACGACCTCAACATCAAAGTTTGCCTCAGCTGGTGCAGCAGCAAGTCAGTATGGAGCCTCTCCTTGTGTCAGCTGCAAAGGAGTCACAGGACTTGGCTCATCTCTGATCTCTACTGAAATAATATGTTTGCATTAGGAACAGGAGAACCAGAATAGGTGGAAGAGAGCAAAATTAATAGCATGCAGAGCTGAAAGAGAGCACTCACTCTGGTGAAACTTCTGTGAATATGAGGAGGTCATCCAGTTCTCAGTATCTTCACTATTCTATGAATAAGGATGACCCATATTCACAGTGGTGTTGCCCATTACCTTCAGACAAAGACAAATGATGAACTTTCAAGTTATTTGTATTCTGATCTGCAAAGCTATCCTTCTGCCAAGTGCCTTTCAAGAATGTCCTAGCAGTCCAATTTATTTTGTCCACATTTAAGTATTGATTTTGCTCTCTCAGCACACATAATTCTATGTGACACTGTGAGACATATGCATACACACTCTTCCGAATATATCCCTTATGTCTTAGAAACTTAGACTTAAGGGAAAAGAAGAATCTAGACCACTGACACCCAAAAGAATATTATGGAGGTTTTTGGCGAGTGTGTGAAACATTGACAACCAACCTTCCTTTCCAACCTGAAGCAAACTTTCCCACTACTACAGCAAATTCACTCTGTGCTTGCTCCATTTGCAGGTACCACCACTCTTTGCAGTAGTTCCTTTGCAGGATATTCTGAGCTGGAAGGGACACTGAAGGATCATCGAGCCCATTCACTCTTAAGTGAATGGCCCAGACAGAGGTTGAAACCACAAGCCACAACCTTGGCATTATTAGCACCATGCTCTACCCAGCTAAACTAATCTCAGGGTCCAATGGGTAAATTTTACAGAGGCAGTAACTGGGATTGGGACATCCTGGAATGAGTACTTTAAGTTTATGAGAAGATGCTTAGGTTTGTGAGAAGAGCTGAAATAAGATGGAAATTATTCAATCACATTTGTTGCTTCACAGAAATGTCAGATGTGTGCCAACAACCTAGGAAGGACTGGAAAAAACTTTGTTCTTTCACTTCTTGCTGCATAGTGGCAGTCATATTGTAATTCCATTCAAATACCACTGGAGAGCCTAATTAGCATGTCTTTGTCACAGCAGCTCGGTGTTAATGGACTGACTGGGTCAGAGTCAGAAAGGAATTGTCTCCCAAAACAGAGGAACCACTGGGATTTGCTACAAGGTTTTCTGGCCTTCCTTTGTGACATGACTTGCTTTCAAGAGTAGTTTGGCTGAGATGGAGTCAGTCCTGCACTGCCTACAGTCTGTTTCCCTGCTCTCTATGAACCCAGGACCTTCAATCTCCACTGAGTTCAGGTAGTGCACTGGAAAAGTCTCACACTGCTTACAAATCTAGTGCCACTTGTCCTCGAGTTTTACAGGCCACTGGAACTTGATGCTATTCTGACATTCAGAGCTGATTGTCCATGCAGTTTGTGAGCAGTTGGACCCATGATTATTGGAAATCTCTAGTGTCAACACAACAAAACAGATGTGATAAAATTAAATGAAAAACTAGCAGTGCTCTGTCAAGACCAGCCTTGTTACCACATAATAGAAATTAGTCCTCAGAGTTTTGCTTCTGTAATGCCCAGAAGACCTTGTGGCTACGATAAAGCCTAATTTATTTAAAGATTTTCATCCCAGAAAGAATAAAGACATGCACCAACCACACATCAGCAACCTTTGCTTGGAAAGGAAAATTAAAATGGATAATGATCTTTTGTCACGAGATTTTCCTGCTTCCCCTCTCTTCTGGGGCAGTCGGCAGCACTTTGCAGCTAGTAAATCTGTTTGGCAGGTAATCTGCCACTCATAGACCAGATGCTGCCTTGGCAAGGTTCGCTCTCCTGTTGCCATGGCAAAGCTCAGGCAGCCAAATGACACGGATGCCGTGGCATGTTGCCAAGGTAATCTGATGGCACAGGCCTTTGTTAATTGAAAGAGGGAGGCAGGCTGGTGCAGCCTGCTTTTCCCTGCCAATCAAGGCTGAACTTTGAGCGGGGCGAAGGACTAATTAACTGCCTCCACCAGCTGTTGGCTCCAGCATGCCAAATCTGACAAGTGGCCAGGGCCATGCATCCTTAACCCTTGCTGTCTGTGGAGGAGAGGCAGCAGTTAATGAAGCTGTTGGAACACTTGTAAATTTTGCTTTTCTTTGAAAGACTGGTAGTGAGGAAGAAAAAGTAAACTGTTTTTGTTCCTCCTGAAGAACTGCAAACATCGTGTTTTGTTGACTCCACCCTTTGAACTGTTGAAACTGTAAGGACACAGCAGCACACCAGCCATGGATACACTCTCCAGGCGCCTTGCAGAATAAAAATGTAATGTGCACTAAAAGTTTCAAGGCTGACTAGTTAAAGCAGTCTGATTCAGCAGTAGCAGGGAGAAACATCTCCAGTGCTGACTGTGTTTGCCTGCAGACATCTCTAGTTCCCACTGTGCTAGGAGAGCAAAGCAGTTTGTGCCAAAGGGACTGTGAAAAGGAGCCTTTCTGAGTGTGACTGGGAATAACTCATGGGTCCTGAGGTTTCCTGCTCTCCTCTTGGGCAGACTCTTCCAGCATCCTTTGTCTTTCATAGTGTGTATCCAGTGCAGATTACAATAACTGCCTGTTTCCAGCATTCTGGATATAAATCATTTCACTATTCTTTTTCAGGTGAATTAATTCAATTTATTCTAATAGAAGAATAGTTTCCGAAACTGCTTCTTAAATGACAGACAAGTGATTCCTGGTCCAACCAGTTCATTCCTTTAGCTAAATGAAGGGAAGGATTTTTGTCTTTGGACATCTGACTTGCCTGTCTTACTGCTCAGCAGCAAGGATCAACAAGTTTCAGCCATGGTCTTACAGCTGTAATGGATAAAATCTCTAAACTAACAGCATCTTTACTCAGGGGTTAGTTTTGCCAGTGTATGTCTACACACAGAGAGAGAGACTAAGAGCTATAGTATTCTGTTGTTTGAAATAAGTCTGTTGCTTAAAAGGCTCTGGGCAGTGTAATTTTTACTTTTATAGGCATGTCCTGGATGTGTTTGACTTTTCAAATCCTCTCTTCAGAGATCCAAAGGGGCCTGTTTATAAAATCTGCCTCTCAGGCTCCTTCCTATATGAAGTTCAGAGAGAAATTTCTATTGCTATGTATAAATGTGTCCCTGATGTTTTCTTCTTGGAAGAATCTTCTTACAACTCAAACACTTCCTTTCACAGACAAAAAAGGATGTCTCAGGCTGTGTTTCCTATGCAGACCTCTGTGCGTGTGTGTGTGTGTGTGTGCGTGTGTACAGAGAGAGAGATGCACTGGCTGCTGTGGGACCCTTTGCACAAAATCTGAAACATTAACTGTAAAAGCAGCAGAGGGAAGTCAGTGCTTCTTCTGATCAGTTCCTGCCAAGGAACTGCCTCTGTCCTTCCCTGCCTCAGGCTGCCTGCAGCAGTTGTCACATCTCAGAGGGACTGAGCTGAGTCCCACCTTCTGTTCCCACCAGAATTAGGAATTAATGCATTTGCACAGCAGCACCCCCTCTCTTGTGCTTGTTAGCTAGCTGGAGGTCTACCATGGGAACCAACATGTCAAGGACTGAGCTGAGGTTGGGAAACACCTCATACCATGGTGTCCTGTTCTCAAGAGCCTCCTTGTCCCTGGGGGAACCTTGTGCTTGGTGTCTCCTCCAACTGACCTGAAACTTGCCAAATACATGCACACAGATACGTGGGTTTTTCCACTTCCACACCCATTCTGTACCTGTGCTTAGTGGGTTTGGGTGATGCCATGAGCCCACTGAGGAAAACTACCTGGAAAGAAAGTGTGGAATTTTATTGCACTTATTTAAACTTTTTACATGTTACAGTAATAAATACAAATATTTTACCAGCTTTCTGTGTAGGCAGAACATTTTTTCAAGTTTTATGCCATAATAATAGGAATATAACAATTCAAAGAGTTTCCACTAGCACTGTGATAGAATAACCACCTTCTCCGAGTCTAAGGGGGAAGTCCTTGTTCCCATTTCTTCTCTTCACTAGAATTAATTGGGGTCTTCAAACTTTCTGGCTACCCAGGGATCAGCTACTGGAAGAAAAAAGTGAAAAAAGTCTCAGTCCCCAAAAACTTGTAAGTACTTAGAAGAATATAAATCAGATATGAAAAATCACAGCCTAGGGAATAACAGTGACATATTTTGTCTACAAACCACAGGCTAAATGGATCTCACTTTTCAAGATGTTTAGAGGGATGGAGCACCCCTCCTATGAGGAAAGGCTGAGAGAATTGAGATTGCTTGGCCTGGAGAAGAGAAGACTTTGGGGTGACCCAATTGTGGCCTTTCAGTACCTGAAAGGAACTTACAGGAAAGATGAAGAGAGACTTTTCACAAGGGCTTGTGGTGACAGGACAAGAGGGAATGGCTTCACACTGAAGGAGAGTAGGTTTCAATTATGTACTACAAAGAAATATTTTTGTGTGAGGTTGATACAGGAACAGGCTGCCCAGAGAAGCTGTGGATGCCCCATCACTGGAAGTATTCAAGGCCAGGTTGGATGGGACTTTGACAAATCAGGTCTAGTGGAAGGTGTCCCCACCCATGGCAGGGGAGGTTAAACTAGATGAACTTAAGACCCTTCCAACCCAAGTCATTCTATGGTGGCCAAGCACAGCCTGATATCAGGAGTAAATGTAAGAGCTGGGGTTTTGTACTAGAAAACATTTACTTTATATAGGACACACAGAAGTTAATGTGTGACATCACGTTGAAGTAACTCATGACCTGTCTTGTATTGCTCACATGGGTGATGAAGAAATGATTAGTCCATTTTCTGCTCCTTTGGGGCTATAATAGTACAGGAGAATTTTATACACTAATTATGACACTTAAGGGCATGGGCTTGTTATGGGAGTAAGAGCAGCAAAACTCAAGGAGTAGGTTAGGACTTTCATTGTCTCTGTTGATGCATGCCTCAAGACTGAATAATTTCTCTGCAGTTGCTAAGTTCTTGGATCAGTCTTCCAGACACCTAATGATTAGACACCAAATTCAAGGCTTCATCAACATCTGTCATGTTCCTATTTGTTGCACATGCAAGGGTTTCCTTTCCCACCAGCATATTTGCACATAGAATGCATCCTGGGCTTGCCAGGGTTATAAAGCACATTTAACCTATGCTCACTACAATTTGTCCCCCAGATGCAATCATTGTTGCATGTTGCTGAAAAGGTCATGCATGCACTGCTGATATTGGGAGCTGGTCTGAAGTCTGGGAAGTGTTTGTGAGTAGTTCATTAAATTAATGTATTCAGACACATTAGCACTTCCTTCTGTGTGTTAGTGTGCCCGTGGTATTTGTAGAAAGGAAAGAGTTAATCTATTAGCAGGAATTGCACCATGTATATAGATTTTATCACAGTGTCTTCACTTTTATTTTCAGTCTTTTACAGAAAACTTTCAACCCCCATATTCCTAGAAACCTGAATCACAGCATTTATTTTATTCACACAAAACAAGATCTTCTTAAGTGATTCTGTTATTCCTGGTTGATATGACAATTTGTGCATGTGCAAAACTAAGAGTAGATAAACCACATTAGCAGAAATGCAAAAATCTTGTCATGGTCATACTGTAGCATTTCTTCATCTTCCTGTGAATTAGTATGAATTTGAAGAATCCAAAGAAGATAAGTCTATTTAAAAAATAAAACCCCAAGCTTTTTTACTTTCCATAGTGGCTACCACTCAAGATTACTCAGTATCTCAATAGTTCTGTTTTCATTTGGCTCTCAATGTATATCAGTAGACAAAATGGAATGGGTGACAAACTGTTGCTGATGACACATAAGAATCAGAAGTTAACGACAGAGGAAAGTTTTTTAAGACCAGCTGCCTGTGATAACATTTTCTTGGACTTCAGATCTGAACATGATCCCTTTGAAATGTAATTGAACACAGGAGATTCCATTGAAAGTTGTTGTGATGGCAAACCATTAATCAGTTTTGTTCTGAATCAGATAAATTGGTCATAACACAGAAATCAGAAAAGCATTTCCTGTCTTTGAACTCCAATATCAACATTTTGCACGGCCCTGGGCTTCAGAGTTGTGTTAAAACTCATTATTGCAGAAAGGGACTACTTATGGAAATTCCTTTGAAATGGACATCTTTTTGGAAACACAGTTTTAATCAGCCAGAGTAGGTCAAACAGGTAACATTGAACAAAAAGGGTTCTGATAGTCACTACATTTTATCAATGGATACTTAGCTACTACTGACACACTGTGTTTTATTTTTGAGCTATTATTTGGTTTTTCCTTTTATTTGAAATTTAACTAGTGGTTAAAGATGAAAGCAGACAAGTCTTATTCTCTGGAATCCTAAGTGTAACTGACCCTGTGCTATACAGGTAACACACAGTGAAAACATTCCTGGAATTGACCTGTAAGTACTGCCTGTTCTCCAGTTGAACATGGCTTTGGTTTTACAGTTGTGGTTTCTTTGCTTTACAAACTAACTGGTTTCAAACCTGCCTAGAACAGGAAAACCTAACCCAGTTGCATCCTCCACCCACTATGGTTAAAACACAAATTTACAGAAGCTGTGAGGATGTTATAGGTGGCTGGAAAGTTAAGGGAAAGAATTGGATGAAATTTTATTGATGGAGTAGGTTGAAAATGCATCAGAAATTCCATCTCCTTCTACAATCAGCTTCAGCACTGGGTGATGTTGACAATGGAACTGGTGCTGGGAAAAAATGTCTTGATAATTCCCAACCTCAAACCTCAACACTTCACTGTCATTCATAGAAGAGAAACAAATCATTTCTTATAAATAAAAGTTTTCTCCCTCCTTCTCACAAGCCTTGCCAATTTTAGGATGAAGTAAAGGTCTTCTGTGAGAAACAATTGCTTCTATGATGAAAGGAGAAGCTTTAGGATTCACTGGACAGGGGAGATGTATGTTTCAAGGGAAAATATTGCATTGGGAAAAGGGAGAGAAAAGAGGAATGGATTTGCCAAAGTTTCTGCTCATTTGCTAGAAGTCTTCAATAGCAAACTACACATGAAATGTTACCATCCCTATGCCATAATACTGTTTTACTTCAGTATGTAACTGACCAAAGGATAAGCAACTCTATCACTGCATGGCATGTTGTAAGGATAAGCTATTTTTTGTGAGGTTATAAACAAGTCTAGGCTAAGAGGATCTTACAACAACTTGGACTGATTTACAATAAAAATGTCCATGATATAGAAGAGCATTTTTTAACACTGCCATGGACATCTGTCTGTTGGGGAACTAGGAGCACCCAGAAAGGACCAAATATAAGTCTGGTTTTGTGAGACACTAAATTAATGTTTTCACAATGGATTCCTTATTTGAGATTTAGTCTTTAGAGGAGAAGGACAGGTTTGGTTGGCTGAGTGAGTAATTCTAATACTTCATCAGCTCAGGTAATTTGTAATACTTACATTGCCCTTTCACTCTCCAGTCAGTAGCAAGGGACACTATTAAAGCAAGATGGTCTTCTGGAGGCAAGCAGCCTTAGCACTGACCTGCCATTCTGCCAGGGTGTGATCTTTGCTTATGTTTGCTCTGAGATGGAAATCCACTTTCTGTGATACTGAATTAGTCAGCAATCCCTGTCCATGGAAACAAAAAACTGACTGGACCCCAGGAAAATCTAAAAAAGCAATGGTGTTGAAATAGGTAATGATTTATCTTCTTCTGAGACTGGAGTTTCAGTTTTCTTCTCTGGCCAACAGCACTTAAATAAACAAACATCCTATTGCTTCTGAAAGCAACAAAGGACTGTACATAAATCCCGCTCAATTTCCTTCCTGCTCCCTCTCACAAAAATTAACTTAAAACATCTCTGCCTCACAAGTTTTTCACAGAGACACTGAGGAGAGATAAAAGAAAAAAAAAAAAAAAAGAAAGAAAGGAGTTTCAACTTTTTGGTTACCAGGATTTTCAGTCTTCATCTCAGCAAAAAATGTTCATTCTGTACATGAACACTTTAATTATCTCTTCTTCCTCCTCTCTGCACTCAAAAAACCCCTATCCCAGTTCTAAGAGTTACAATGACCTTCAGAGAGGGCACATTACACTTCATTTACTCTGCTGACCATCACAGTATCCTCCATTCCTTTTATGTCTCCTTCCACACAAAAAGGACCTTTTCCTGAATAGCTTTTCTGTTCATCAGTCCTTATCACATTGGAAGCAATTCCAGAAGGTTTTGATTTTTTCATTAGCAGTATTCAACTAGATAAATATGTGTATGCAGCATAAAGGCATCTTGACATTATCTAATTCTGCCCTCAGCTCCTAACAATTAAACAAGATTGGGTTGATTCCTGCAACTTTATGCTCACACCGTAAAAATCCTTGTAACTTTTGCCAAGTTACACATGCACAAGTGAAGATTGTGTCAGCTCTGTACATGACAATAATCTCATTCTTGGTTCAGTCAAATTGATTAAGAGAATGGCTTTGAAAATGGTTGAAAGCATTGATGTGCACAGGACTTGGAGCAGGATGTCTGCATTTACAGACAGCACCTGTGCAGACCTTTCTTGCTCAGGTTTTTATATCACACCCGTTGTGTTTGTGAGCACCCCCTCAGTCATTACAAGAATATCTGTTTTCTTCAGGATTTCCCCGTGGAGGTGGATCCCTGGATGCTCTTGCTCTCATTTTTCTGAAGGGATCTCTAAGAGCTTTTGGTTGAGTCTTTCAGGGTCTGTATGGGTTCACTGTGGAGATTTGCTTTGCAAATATGGCACTGCAAATCCTGCTGTGGGTCCTGCTGTGGACAAGTTGTGTACAATGAATAAAAGAGGCAAGGTGAGGCTCTGAAAACAAAAATTGTTTCAATTTCCCTAAAATCCATTAATATTTTGTGAGGGTTGGATGACCATGTGGTTGAAAGCTGACTGGCAGCCTGTAGAACACTTTATGTGTCTCAAACAAAGCAGACTCTTGCTCTAGCTGGTCCAGAATCAGATAAATTGAACCCTGTCACACTCAGGAGCTTTTACCCATATCCATACACAATGGACATCTCAAAAACTCTTTAGACTGTAGATGTAAAGATGTAAAAACTTAAATGATTTCCCTGACTGTTTTTTGGTGACTGTTTGAGAGTTTTGGTATATGTCTTTTGTTGGAAGTATTGATCATTTTGATCTTTTTCAGTTACTGAATGATTTCAGACCAATTCATCCCCTACAAGTCAGAACAAGCTCTGTCTACAATGTGTGTGGATAATGTAGTGTAGTTGGTTTCCTTTGTTTGGGAAGTCTTATGTCTAAATCATAAAACAACTTTCCACTGCTTTTTGGGACACTTTCTACAGAAAGGAAGTCAAACCTCTGACTTCATGAGAAGAAAAAAGGAAAAACAATGTCAGTTGAGACAAATTTTGTTTTCTCAGCTCCTGAAGACCTAATTAATCTTGTATTAGTACCCTGACATGGCAGTGCAACTGACAGCTACTTTTCAAAAAGACAATTATTAATATTCCAAGTTATCATACTAAAAAAGCAGTGACTTAAATTAGGTTTCTAGATCTGTACACATAGGAACAGAAATAATTAGTGATCATTTGAAAATAACTCAGTATGTACAATAATCCAGCTTTATAGTCCTGTTCTGTAGGACTTTTCTCTAGTTTTCAGGAACACCTGAAACTTTTCTGAATTATCACCTTAGAATATGTGATTGAGAAACTCTTCAGCCTGAAGAGTTTACAACTCTTCTCTTCTTACTCCTGGCCATGAAGTCCTCTCCTTTCCTAAATCGTGACTTCTCTGAGGCAGTGATGTCCTCACCACCCTATTTCCCCATGACAGAACTCACCTGTTACTCATCTGCTCTTTTGGTGGGAGAAAACGTTAGAAAAACACCAGGGCTATTGGCTCACCCACAAAAAGGCAGAACTGTGTGTGTACAGAGAAATACCATTTCACACTTCCACCTGCGTGCAGAAGTGAAAGGTTTGCTTGTGGTGAGTAACTGATGCTGCTCTGGTTGTGTGACAGCTGATCATACCCAGCAAACAGGAAAATTCCCTCAATTTTTCTCACACAGGTGCATAATCTAAGAGAGGAAAGGCTTTTTCACTAGCTATAATTTGAACTGTAACTCATTTTTTTCCACTCTTCTTCCCACAAATTCAACAGCTCAGAAGGTAACGAGTGTTTTTAGAAATGAAAGGGTTGATATAATTGGAAATTTCTGAACTCAGCACTGTGTTAGTAAATAAGTTGACAAAGCAGATGGTATAATGTAGTGGAAACACCATTAATGGAGGACAGGCTTTTAAATAAAAAGTTATCACTGGAAATATTTCTCTCATCTCAAACCTTGGACTGAAAATGCTCTAGATTGATGTAAGTTCACATATAAGATCTTGAATCTGGCCAGCTAATTTCAATGTGCAACCCCTGAGGTCTTCTGAAGAGCTTGTCCATAGACCATAGTGGGCATCTTCCTGGGAGGGTTAAATTTATTACACAGGGGCTCACACCTTCCCTTGAAGATAGGGACTTACAAAATGAAAACTGTTTGGAAACACTGATTTATACTGTTATGGAAAAGCCCAACAGAGGCTCAGACACCTTGGCTATGTTCTGTTATCCTCAAGAAAACCCTTCCTGTCAGGAGGACTGAATTGGAGCCAATAAATGACCATTCACAGCCAAAGGAAAAAGAAAGCGGAAGAAAAGTGCTGTTGGTTGGTTGGCAGACTTGAAGCGGCTTCACTGGCACCGAGCACCTTTGTGTGAGCATTGCTTTAGCCAAGGAACAGCTCTCAGTCCTTGTTATGCAACCCAGTGAGATGTAATTCCCTCAGTACAAAGCCAGGAAAACCCAAAAAACACCAATGAACCAGAAAAGTGTCTGACTGAGAACAGTGCTCTGGAATTTATACTGAAATCTGGAATTTATACTAAAAGTCCAATTCTAGCTAATGTTTACAAGATGCAGGTTAGTAAAATATCACACACAAACTCCTCACTTTCTTTTTGTATCACTTGCAATCCTGACTGCTGGATAGGAGAGGAAATGTTTGCATTAATTAGAGCATAGACTTGAGGGCCAGTAGTCCTGGGTCATTTTCCAGCTCTGGCACTGACTTGCTGCCATCCAGTCCTCATGTCTTTTAAAACCACGGTTACTGAAATGATTCAAGAGTGTTTAAGGCTACAGTGACCTAAGCACAGTTTAGCAGGATGGAGTGAGGTATTACTAAAGCTGTGCTCTCTGCCTACTACCAATAATGCTCTTTTGCAGTAAATCATAGTAGCACTAACTTTTAAACCTAAAACTTTTTTATTTGACTCACCAAAATGTACACTCATTTGAGCAAGAGCTTCTGGGTGTGAGTCGTATCCTGTGTGACCCACATTTCTACCCTTTCTCATCTACTGAGTCTCAAATGCAACACTCCAAAAGGGGTTTTTCTTACTTCAATTTGTTTTCAGAGGAAGATGAGTTGACCACTGAAGAGTGCTTTTGAAAGCCGAAGCAGCCACTGTGTCTGTACAAAAGAAAAGCCTCTTTCTATTTGATCCGGTAAAGTTTACTTCTGTAAAATCATCCAGCCAACAAATTCAGAGATATTATAAACAAGACTTTAGAAAACCTAGTGTCACTTGCCTCTTCTTCATCCACACCATGAAAAATACATGCCATATTTTTTATTAATGCACCATGTTATTAGCTCAAATTTTCATATTCTGAGAATTTTGTCCCATTGGAACAACATGGCAGTTGAAAACTTAAATTCAAAAGCAGTTCAGGTACTATATTTATCTATATTGACAAGACAAACAACTCTGAAACAACACTGAGATTTGACCAAATAAAAGGTAAATCAAGCTTGTAATTAGGTGAGATGCTGCAAGTATAGTGCATATAGATGTGTTCAATCACCATGACCTCTGCTCATGTTGGAAACAGGTTGGAAACAGTAAAGGATGCTACCAAGGCAGGAAGAACTGCTCTGTTCCTCTCCAAATTTCACACATAGGCTCAAGTGCAGTAAAAAGATATGTGTGCACTAAATTTAATGGTTTGCATCTCTTTAGGCTTGCTGCACACATGCACATCACATATTTAATATCTGAGCAGTAAGCCTGATTTCTCCAGAGGTACAATATTCAGGGGTAACACTTCTGGGAGGTGTTGTACCAAGTAGATATAAAACTGTGCTCAGTGTGTCCTGCTGAAAGACTTAATATTTTTGGACCCAGCCTGACTGGAGTTAATACACAGTGGATTAAAGTGAGACAGAAATCTTGGAGTCATGTATAAATCCAGAGGGTTTTTTTTACAGAAATAGAGGACATGTTCATGGAAACCAATAATGAGAGGAAGAGAGTTTCACTGGCAATAGGAGTCTGGAAGTATTGGCTTGCTTAGTTTGTCAAAATTAATGCTGAGGAAGGATGTCATTTCTGCCTCTTAATGCATCAGGGTATATTCCATGAAGAAAATCGATTATTAAAGCTATAGAAACACGTCAGCATAAGGCTGAATGGGTGAAAACCTACCATGCATGACTCAAGGCTGGAAACT
This sequence comes from Notiomystis cincta, assembly GCA_013398075.1. Classification (NCBI taxonomy): domain Eukaryota; kingdom Metazoa; phylum Chordata; class Aves; order Passeriformes; family Notiomystidae; genus Notiomystis; species Notiomystis cincta. The sequence continues at coordinate 80,225 of VZRX01007761.1, forward strand.
GCCTGCAAGTTTTTAATTGCCAGGGGAGGGAGTTTCCTGGAACAATGGGAATAGTGGGACTGAAAAAAAAGACTTATTGTGCTCATAGTGGTGCTTGATCTGTTTGTGAGTGGGACTGGATGGCAGAGGATGTCTGTGAGAGATGAGCACAATCAGACCCTGAAGCCACACAGCCTGAGAGGTAAGCAGGGCTCTGGGTGTGGTGGGGCTGACACCCAAACCATAAAGGGTACCCACAGATAGATTTAGACACAGCTCTGAGTGTGGCAGACTCTTCCACAGAGGAATTCCTCTCTTTTTACTCGGAACCACAGCATTTCTTCCATCCAGCTTTTCAGCTTGTGAAGTAAGCCAAAGAGATAACTCCAGTAAGCAACAGGCTGAGCTCAAGTGGTCAGACTGTAAAGATTTGACTGATTTGCATTGAGAATCTGACAGTGCAATACCAGCTGACTTTCCTTCTTCTTTCTTTTTTTCTTTCTTTTTTAAAAAATTTTTCCTTTTTTTCTCTTTTTTTTTTTTTTTAACAATCCTTTCTAGTCATTCTTACAGGTAAATTTACAAACAGGGTTGTATGATTTCCACTTTTTTATCTCATAGTGGGGATAGATATACAAATTTAGCAAAAGAGGGAAAGCAAAGTTTTCACGGAGAATCAAACATTAAAAAACAAAAATTTGTGAAGTACTGTCTGCTGGAAAGAAATGTAAAATGTGATTTCACACTTGTGATCTACCCATTACACTTTTCCAAAAGTTCTTCCTATAAACAGTATTTATTTTTATATGATTGAGGGCTGTATTTCTGTAACCAAGCTTGAGGGCCTTGCACTTTAGAAATTCTGTCTCAGAGTACAAAAGCAAAACCTTTCTTCCATCACTCTTCTGCTGATATTTTCCAGAGGACTTTTCCCCTGCATTTTACATAAAAATGACCTAGCAATGTATAAATCAGTATGGGAGAGTGTAGTTACACAGAAAATGGATTTTAGAGGGTATTGACAATCGAAGAGAAAAATGTATTTTTCTATTGAATGTGGTTTAGTCCAAACCAAAATATTTCCCCTGGATAATCATGACACCACCATCTCCTGTTACTTTGGGTTTACTCTTCTTCCTACTTCCATAGGCTATGGAGTGGAAATTCCTGTTGATTCCCATAATTACTGAAATGCCTGTCAAAAACATCACAACACATGATTATATCATCCCCAGATGCTTAACTTTGTTCTTTAACCCTTTTTTGTCCCTTTCCATCCTGGTTAAAAATAAAAATTTATGGTCAGCTGGCTCTTCACTTGTTGCTTCATAGCCAGATCTGAGGAATGGAGGAAACATCTAGGACTTCATTACTATTATCTGATTTCATTTGCCTCTTCATTCCACAAAAATCTGCCTTGTTCTATTCAGCACTTCTTAAAAGTGGTCACTGAAATATTTAAACCTCTAAAAAACTAGATTGCAGCCTGAAGGCAAAGTTTATCCCAGGTAAACTTAGACACTGAGGTCTTGGCAGCCAGTGAAAGAGGAGGACCTAAATGACCTCGTTGCTGGATTCTGGGAGCTGGCAGATGGAGCAGCAGCAACCCTGCTGGAATCCATGCCAAGGTACAACAAATAGAGACACGAGGGTTAAACCAAGCAGCACCTGCACTTGCCAATTTATAATGCAGAGGGATTGCACTTTCCTCCTGGGGTTTGTTGCTGTCCAAGTTCAGATGGGTCTCACCTATTTTACTAATGTCAGGGTACTTCTCCAAGACTGTGAACTTTCCAGAAGCTGTTTTAAGGATCTGAAGAGCTGGAAAAGCAAATGCTTTATCCCTGATGAAATGAACACGGGGTAATGAACACACCAGAGAGTAAAGGCTTGTATTTCTCTAAAGAACTGGTGATGATTTCCACTCACCTCCTCTCAGCATGGAAGGCTAAGATCTGTATTATATCTTGATTCTGTAACTAGAATGATATGGTGAATTTGACATGATTTCAAATGTGCACTCATTCCCTGTGCTGAGGACTCAGGGAATTTCTGACTATGCTGGAATGCCATGTGTTAACTACCTAAGGGAGCAACACAAAATTCCGAACATCAACCTTGAGGGAAACGTTCCTGGTCTAAACATTGCTTATGGGCATACCTAAAATGCCCTAAATACAAGCAAATGACAAGTTTTTTATGAGTCAGTGACATAATTCAATTTCTGAGCCCAAATAATTGCATTAGCTACTGAATGTTTCTTCAGTAATACACAACTATCTTTTGTTAACAAATATTGCTATGACTTCTCTGTAAGAATTTGGTCATAATCCCACAGTACTTGTCTTGTTCTTGATTTATATGGTCTAGAAGCAATATTTTCTGAAACTACAGTCTTGAAACTTAAAGTTGGAAATTTTTTCAGACTAGGCAGTTTATCAACATATGAGTGAAATGTATTCCTTAATAATATTGAAAATTTTAGAATTAATGATGGGAAAATTAGTTACTAAATACCCAGCAAAAAAAATTCTCTTATAATTCTGTATGTATTCCTTGTCTGTCTCAGGAGCTGAGCCATAATGTTTTTGCTGATAATAAAATTTAAAAAGAAGTGATTTTCTAGACTACTGTAAAACTGACCTGCAGATTGTTAAGTCAGTGGAAAGATTCCAGCTGACTTACACATAATGTGGATGAGGCCCCCTATCCATTCTATTACCAGCTGTTAAACATCACTGACAAACACCACTTTTCTTCTTTAAATCTCTTCTCCTGAGAGCAATTTTGTAAGAAAATATCAAATGCATTAGAATAATTTTAAAGTTAGTTTGATCTTAACTATGCAGTGTTGTAGAATAAATATTTAAAATTATTCAAGAGATGTCACTTGAATTTACCAAAGACAGATTGAGCCAGAATAGCTCCATATCTTTTAAGAAGGAATGATTTTTAGATTAAGAAATTTTGGTAGGATAAATTTATTTGGCTTTCAAGATTATAAATTGTCAAATGGGAAGCCATAAATTAAACTGGAAAAGGTGTAAATTAATAAATGAATCCTAAATCCAATAAGGAGCTAGTTGAAGGTTCTAAAACCATGAATTGTGTTAAATTGGGAGTTCCTCTAGAAATAGTTTTGAAATGTATGTTACTTAGTATTTTTATTAGAAACCATGGCAAAAATATAATAGTAGGAGACTAGTAAAATTTGCTGATGACATGAAATCTGGAAACAGCATGAATGAGAACATTTAAAAGGTGAAAATTAAGAAAAAAAAAACACAAAAGGGAGGTTACATGAAAACAATGAACTGTTTTAACAAAATGTGGAAAATCAGTAGAAAATGACAGAGACAAAAATTAATCTGGTCTTGAACAATGATAGATCAGTAACAATAAAGTTTCCACTATTCACAGGAGTGAGGTTCTTGAACAGTTTTCCAAAATAAGTACAAAATAATCGAAGGAGATTGAGGGTGGAGTTCTCTCAATTTGTGAAGGGGATTATGTGAGTTCTTACTGTCTGCAGTAACAGGAAACTGGAACAGTGTAGTGGAACCTCATAAAATCTGTTATTTCTAGATTTTCTTTCCTTTTATTTTGCAAAATTTTATGTGCATTTTTTCCCTTGTCCTCTCCAACAACTTAGTATTTTCTTAAAAATATCAGGACCTCTTGCAAGACAGTGAAAGATGTAGAGAAGTACTGCAGGAAATCACTATTCAAACACACAGCATAATTTTGCTAATTTTCTAGGCTTGCCTGATTGGAAACACTGGAGTGATACTCTGGGGCTGTTTCCATTGCAGCACATGAGGTGATTACATTTGGATTTGTTTCTTGGAGAAGGCCCAGAAAAGGAACTCTAATGGAAAGTCCTGCAGTCGTGATACCCCTGAGACTCTATTAACAAACACCATGACATCACTGCTCACTTGAAGAAGGTCAGTCCACCCTCCCTTCTTCTGCAGACTGCTGTGGGGGTGAGGAGGCTGGAGACATACAAACAAACCTGTCTTGTTGTTTTCTGACTGGTTTTCAGAGCCCATAGACGTGTGGGTGGAGAGAGTGGGCAATATCACTCTACACCTCAAAGCAGGAAATATTTTACCACCTGTAGTAAGTAGTTCAAACCATGGGAGCCATTCAGGGGAAGGGTTTGCACTGAAAAATTAGTAAGAAACATGACAAAACCAGACCAAATGAATGTGTAAATGGTTCTATTTGTTACCTTCTAGCAGAAAAGCAACTCAAATAATGTTTTTGGATTTATAATTACAAAAGAAAAAGAGGAAAAAAAAATCCTCAAAACTTCCTGCTCTAATTTTAGGATTCATAGATTTCCTATCTTCCTCTCACTCCTACTTTAAGATTTTGCTGCATTTAAAAGTTTTGGGATTTGTTTTGTTTTCTTTTTAATCACAATTTTCTTGCCTATGTCCAGACCTGCACAAATTACTTAGGTTTTCTGTCAGTAGTGCTGTTTTGTCCCAGGGTCTTTTAGAGTAAACTTCCAGCTGTAGAGATTGTAATTGGTACAAAAAAAGTCTGCCTGAGTATTCAGAGAGTAATATAAATTGGAACTACCTCTGTGCTTTTCAGTGAGCATTAAGTGAAGTCTGGGGATCTCAATGCAAATAGCAACAAGGTTAATTATTTCTCTTGTGACCAGAATGTGTGAAGAAAAAGCATAAACATCTGTAATGATGAGCACTGCTGGTAACTGTGCTCTACCAAGCTTGGCTGGGCACTGAGGCCATCCAGTGAAATGCTGGGGTTTTCCTGAGCTGACTTGGGAGGACCACCTTGGAATGACCCAGGAAGAACTCTTTGATCATTCCTTGAACACCTGCTCAGACTCTGGTGTTTAACACCTTGTTTCACTGCTCAGGGTGGGACAGACTGGTTTGCCGAAGGTTTGTCTACAAACCACAAATATCATGCCTGGAAAAATACCATTCCATTTTTAATTCCCCAAGAGTTATAGACTCATACAATAATTTGGGTTGGAAGGGACCTTTAGAGGTCACCTAATCCATCTCCTCTGCAACGAGCAGGGGCAAGAAAAAGAAACAGCACAAAAGCAGATCTCACCTGAAGAAAGCAAGTATAATATCATGTTTGGATTGATTAATTTCTTGCAGATGTTTTGGTAGATCTGAATTTTCAAGATATATAAAGATGTTTGAGAGTTAGTATGAGCAGGCCAGTGATTATATGACAGTCACAAGTATTAAGATGCAGGACACCATCTCTGCTGAAGAAAGAAGAGATTCAAGTAGGCCATAAACAGGTCCCTAGAGGTGAAGAGATATTAAAAATATACCATAAAAAGGAGAATCCTCCCTTCTGTATGATAACACCCAGCCTCTTGAACCTGATATGAATTCTTCCTTGAGGCCTTCAATACTTAATAATGAAAAATCATCACTGACAAAAAATGATTCCACAGAAAAGCATTCAAGAGTAGAAATTAGTTAAAGAAGCGTGACAAAGTGTTAGACTTTTTGGAAAGAGACAATAATTTCAGCAGCCTTTTTTAGGCCTGAACAGAGACTTTCAAACATTGAGTCATGATGCTGTTTTAAGTAATCTCAGGACATCTCTCAGTCTTCATGTTTGAACTTTGTTCTTTATTTGGCCATATTTCTAAAGACAATACAAGAACAACATTTCTAGGAATTAATTGCTTCATATTGAGAAATAAAGTGGAATCAAAGTGTTTTCTAGTTATACAATATGGACTGGGCTGAGAGAGGGTTTTGGCTTTGTCTGGAGTTTTGTCTGAAACTGGATAATAAAGTTGAATTTGCTTGGAAGTTCAGTATTTCCAGGTGTTTTATGCCTGGAATTATTTCAAGAAAGACATCTGGAATTTCATCTTCAAGAGAAACAAAGCCCTGGAAGCTGCACTGAGTTGTCCAAAATCACACAAACTCTCGGAGTAAAACCAGGAGGAAAACCCAGCCCTCCTAACCCTGTCATTACATGCATCTTGCTCTTTCATTCTTACCAATCAGTCACCCAGTCAGCCAAAAGTCTTCCTGGAAAGAAACAATGACAGAAGCCAGAAGAAATGTAGAGTTTGGCTCAAAACCATTTTAGCCAATAAACAGATGTAAGTAACTTATGGTTTAAAATGTATCAGTAGCTAAAGATCTGATTTATTGCCTAAAGATCAAGATATTGGTGTCTTTTCAAACATAAACAATACTCATTTTCCCCCAATTACTTTTATTTGACTTCTTGTTTGGACTGCTACATCTGTAAGATATCATGCATAGTAAATCCCTGTTGCTGTTGCCCTTCTGTGATCTCTGCACAGCTGTGTACTCGAGAGAGCTCTTTGGGCAGGGACCACTCCAGCCACTGTGGGTGCTCTTGCTCTTGTTTCCTGTATACATAGTGACTGTGTTTTTAAAGTTATATATCCAGTTCAGACTGAAATTACTGACATTTCTGCTTTGAAATTGGTTGCTTTTGAACCTTTCAGGTGGATTATTTAATATTGCAATATAAGTTGCTTTTTAGTGTGACAATGTTTTACCTCACTCCTCTTTTGTCATGAACAGGTTTTCTAATTCTCAAAATGTTGTTTAAAGAGATTTACAAGCAACTTCCACAAGACATCTCTACACTCTTTTTATTATCCTAGAAAAAAAAGGCTGTGGAAGATGCTATATGGTAGGTGATAGAAATGTAATGGTTGCTCTTCCACTCATGCCTTATTTAATGGAATTTGTTTCAAACCCACCAGGCAGGACTAGGATAGAGGTCAGACACTCAGAAGCAATTTTACCCACCTGAGTTTTTATTCCAAATCCTAAATATTACATATTTGCAGACAATTGGTGAAAAAAGCTCTTTTGATTGTTTTTTTGTTTGCTTGTTGGGAAGGAGGATGTTGTTTTATCTTTTAATCGATAACAAACAATTCACAAGGTATTTTATCCTATTGGCAACAAAATTACCAGACTAATTTTGTCCTGCAGAGAGACCCAAACCAACAAATTTACTCACTTACTCTTTTTTTTCCCAATATTTTTGCTTGACAGCAATTGTTCCAGTTCCATTTAAGGGAACTTGACCTACAAAAGTAGTCACAGAATTTAAATATTTACTGTGGAATTTAGAGGTGTTGGAGGGGTCTGAATACTTGATTCCCATTGACACTGAGGGATATCTGGGAGTTAATGAAGACCAGAAATCACTGGGCTTATTTTGCAAGAATATGCCTACACTAAATTGCTTTGAAAATTTATAAAATCACAACAGTTTTATTAATATCTTCCAATTATAAAAAGCTGGGAAAAGTGACATATACCAAAAATAAAGGTTGGTTTACATTTGTTTATTAATTTTTTATTTGAAGTCTGTTAGAACAACTTACCTAAAACTATAATGGCCTTAAAAATCTTAGAAATTCTCACATTAGGAGCTTAAGCACCTTTGGAAATCTCACCTTTAACATTGCTTTAGCAGCTGGTGAAGGAATAAAAGTCTGCAATGTACATACAACATTTTTTAATGCTTAATAAGAAATGGACCAGTGCATTGTTGCCATGCAATTATATATAGTATACATGGGACCTAAATTTTAGGTTTGCTTTGTAAAGTGACTATCATAAGTTTTAGAAAATATTCCTTTTTAAAAATCTTTAGTAGTCTGGATTTATAAAAACTACCCTCTGTGCCACTGTGTTTTAATGCTGGGTGCCACAAAGAGGCTTTTAAAACTAAGACAAGCTATTACCTCTGGTGAAGAACACCACCCTGGTCAGATCCCACAGCTGAGCAGGTCACATGTGCACTGCCTGCTGCATTTTAGTGAAGGACCTGTGTTTTAAAATGTATTAACTGGTCTACTCAGGCTGAATAACTTTGTGATTGCTTCCATTGAGCAACTGCTCCAAACTGTGCTGAGAGGACAGGAACCTCTGGCTGGAGGCAGTGACAGGCACCTGAGGTGGGTAGGAGAACAAGGACCTCTCCAGCCAGTGCTGGACTTGCACTGGGAAAGCTTTTAGTGATTTACTGGCAACTTGGCTGGGGAGAGAAACAAGACATATTCTGCTTTTGTGCACACAGGCATTTTCCAGTTGTGAATTCAGTCTGAAATATGGAGCTCAGTCATAGTTCCAAACAAGACATTTTAAAAGAGGTTTATTTACTCGTTTTATTCTCTTCCCCAAACCATATAAACATTTGTGTTTGAAAATCAGAGCCCTTCTTTTTCCCTGTGCTTTCTCCTTCCAGCATCACATCAGTGACCTGATTTCCAGAGGAACAGCTCTCAAAGTCCACAGGAGGTACTCAGCATGTCTGAAAATCAAGCCATAAATAGACGTGAATCTCTCTTTCTTTTCTCCTCAAGGAACTGAACTGCCAAGTCTCAGCAAACAGCCAAAGAAACCCAGCTTGTTCACAAATGCTAATTTAAAGCTGCATGTGTGTTTGCACAGGCTGGATTGGACTGAATAAGTCTGAGTCACAATAAAAGGGAAATTTATTATTCTAAAAGGAATCTTTAAATTCTTGGAGGTTTGGGAAGGGAAAAAAAAGGCTGTCATTTGAGAGATCTGCATCTGTGGGATCTGTGAGTAAGCCTGGAGCGGAAGTAAAGAGGAAATCCCCCATACCGCTTAATGAAATGCTGTTGTGGGATAATCAGTGCCAAAGAAACTCATCAGCGCAGACTTTGAGCATCTTTGTCTGTTAAAGTGCCTGAACAGAGTGAGTGAAACATGCATTTCCTGTTTTGGGGGCCCTTTTTCCCATATTAAGCTCTGGATTGTTATTCTGTAGAAAATAGTATCATTTATACTGGGGAAAGCAGGGGAGAGATCTGGGATTTGTGATGTCACCTTTCTCAGTGGATTAACTTTCTGTTTGTCTTGAAGACCTTGAGAATAAGAAAGTGTTTCCTAGAGCAAAAGAAGTTAATAGTCACATTGTCATGTTCCTCTCATGTCTCTTCTTGAATCCTTGTTTACTTATATCAAAACATCATTATGTTCAAAGTAGTTATGGAAAAATTGTAATGGAGGGAGAAAATTCCCTTAAATCCTTAATCTTAAATCCTCACCAAATGTAGAGAAAGAAGAAAGAGAAGTCATTTGTACTCAAGGCAAAGGAACTTTAGAATTCTTCCAAATAGAAGGCACTGTTAAGCTAAAATTAAAATGCTGGTGTATCTCCAAGATGTCACAGGTCCAGCAAACTAGATCCCAAAAGTTATTTACCTGAAATAGAAAGGTACAGATATGTTCCAGGTCAATCTAGCTGTACTCTGCTTTCATTTAGTAAATGATTCGTAAATTGTCCCAGATATTACATGAACCATTACATGGTTAATGTTAACAATTCCTCTCCTGCATATAAATCAGTATTCCTCCACTGATCACAACAGGCTAAGGCAAAATAAAGGGACACATTCTTCAGGGCAAGAAGAGGGAGTACCCAGAGGGGTAATTGAATGCACCACTAGCAAGCTGACCAAACTGGGAGGTGGTCCCCCCTGCAGAGGGTGATAGGGCTGTTGGAGCATTAGGCAATGACTAATGGGATCAAATTTAACAAGATCAAATGCCATATTCTGCATCTGGGATGCAGCAGCAGTGGGCACAAGTATGAGCTGGGAGAGCAGTGTCTGGAGCTCAGCCCTGCAGACAGGGGTCTGGGGGTGCTGGCTGGCAGCAGCTCCCCAGGAGCCACCAGAGAGCCCCAGCAGCCCTGAGTGCAAACCCACCCTGGGGTGCACAGAACACAGCATGACCAGCCAGCAAAAAGAGAGGGTTGTCTCACTTTTCTCAGCCTTGCAGCCCTGAGGGCAGGGCTGGGACCCACCTCTGAAAAAGGATGGGAAAGTCCTTGAAAGCATCCCAAGGAGGGCAATAAAGCCAGGGAGAGGGCTGGAAGTCATGTCCTGTGAGGAGCAGCTGAGGGCTCTGGGCTTGTCTGGTGTGGAGAAGAGGAGGCTGAGGGGTGACCTCATTGCTCTCTAACAGCTTCCTGAGAAGGGGAAGGGGACAGGGAAGTGCTGAGTTCTTCTCCCTGGGTCCAGACATCTTTACTAAGAGGGTGATCAAACACTGAAACAGAGTTCTTAGAGACATGATTGAAGCCCCAAGCCTGCCAGTGTTTAAGAGGCATTTGGATAATGTAATCAATAACATGTTTTAACTCCTAGTCATTCCTGAAGTGGCCAGGCAGTTGGACTAGATGGTCATTGTATCTTCCTTCCAGCTTGAATTATTCTAGCCTAGTTTATTCTCTAATTTCCATTCTCTAGCCTTGTTTTGGCTTTGAATCCTTCCGTCCTGTATCTCACTCTTACCATTGCAAGGAGGTAACCTTGCTCCACAGGGCCAGGATTTTCCATCAACAGTCTCAGATGCAAGAATATCCTCTCCCTCCCACAGTATCTGTCTTTTATCAAATGGGTGTTGGATGTATAATTTCCAGACATCAGAATGCCATGCTTGCCTATTCTCAGACGTTCTCTAACTACTATTCCCTCTCCTGCCCCTTACAAATTTTCATTTGCTTCAAACCTTGTCCATGAATAGCTGAGTAAACAATCTCAAAAGAGATGTGGAAGGTAATTGTGCTTCTGATTCTCTCAAATATTCAACAGCCTGGTGGTGAAGGCCAGCCCAAGGTGCTGAAGTTACACAACAAAGTGCCTGCACACAAAAAGTCTCCAACTTTTAGTAGCTGTTGAGCTACCATGAGAGAAGTGGCCACACCCCCATTTACACAGTGTGGATGTTGCTGTGGAGGTTATTTAAGCTCAGAAGAGGGTGCAGGGGCTGCAGGGCTGAGTGGGGAGTCACAGGGGACAGTGGGGACAGGCTCCTGGCCGTTGGCTGTCGATGACTCTGAGCAGCTCCTGTCTACACTTGTGGACATCCAGCCCTGCCTTGCAGAGAAAATCCTTCCTCTCCATCACCTGTCTAGTGAACATAAGCAGCTGGCTGGGGTGCTCTGGATGATTGTGCTGGGATTAATTGTCTACGTTTTAGGTGCTGTTGTTCTTGCCTTCAAAACAAGAAGCAGAAATGTTGTTATAAGTGTTGCAATATAGGGATACAGAAGATATGTAATATCCTGTAATATTCCTGTATACAGAAGATGTGTAATAAAAGAGAAGGCCCATATTCAGCATTAAAATACTCCACACTAGTCTATTTCATAGATCTAATCTCTTTCTTTTGGAATCTGTGATATGAGGAACCCTATTATTCTTCAAAACAAAAAATACATCAATGAATAATTTTAAATATACTGAAAATGATTCTTAAATAATCTGTAAACAAAATCAGTTCATGGCATAAATATTATGACAATAGGCTTTTTGAAAAGCCTCATTAAGCAGTTGCACTTGGTGAGTTAATTGTTTCCTTGCTCACAAATACCCACACACTACTATGCATTGTACATGAAATCTATTTCTCTTGCAGCAACCTGACATAAACCTGTTGTTTGGTTCACAGTAAATTTTTTTTCAGTGTTACAACTGAGACAATACATTGGGGTTTATCTAATTTTTGTTTTGAAAATTTCTGACAATTTTGGTTTGAATCACCATAAAAAAATTACAAAGAATAACTTTGTAAAACTAATTCTGTTCATGTTAAATGAACTCAAGGCAGAACATTTTGTTTCACCTCAGTTTGAAACTGCTTGATACTACTAACCTTTTTATTATCAAAATTTTGTTTAAATTAAATAAGCAAAGAACCCCAGTTCTGACAATCAAATCACTTATTTTCAATACGCAGGTTTTATTGAGGAGTTTGAACCAAAACAGTTCCCTAAAATCTTTGCACATTTTTCCTGCATTTTAACAATCTAGTCCTCCATTTTTAACGATGAAATTTTACTCACTTGATTTTAACCAAGCTTTATTTAAGCAGCAATGCAGAACTCCCTCACCATGAATTGAAGCAGATTGAAGCCAAGATGATGTTAAAGAGAAAAATACAGACAGATACATGCACTTGATTGACTGTCTCAGGTTGTCAATCAGATTACTCAGCATCATGCCATTATTCCACATCATACATCAGAGATGTTAGAGATCACGCTGAGTCTATTCTGGCATTCATAAAACTGATATGCTGTAAAGAGCCAGCATGGTATGGAGTTATAAATTAATACCTTTCAGGCACTACTGCTAGCAAAATTGTTCAATATTCATCAAAACTGTAAAATATTCACCTGGAATTCATTGAAGGTCAAATATAAAACTCAACTTCTATTCCCTAAACAAGCAAAACTATTCAAGCTACACTGAAATTATAGCCAGTTTGGCATCTTACAGACAAACTGTTTTTACAAAAAAAAATCAATATCAGCTTCTCTAATCAGTTTATGAACTCAGAATTGCTTCATGAGGCTTTGCTTGGCCAATACATGAGAGGAGAAAAGTGGAACATTTTAAAAGGATTGAAATGTCTTATCTAGCTGGGAAACTATCATACAAAATAAATTAAACTTAAAAGATCTTCTATAACTTTGGCTCTAAAATAGACCATTATCCCACTGGTTTGAAAGTGAGTTTTAAATTTAGGCTTCCAAAATTCTCTTTTCCTCATGTAGTAGGAATGAAACCATTAGTAGGTCTTTGGCTATACATCTACAATATTGACCACTGTGATGACTCCAGGGACCTGTTTATGCTGGTATTCTGTATTTAAGGGCTGCTGCACAACCCTTTTGAATAAAAACGAACAACTGAACATTGAAAAGTGAGCACTGTTCCCTCCAAAACAAAGAGAAGAAAACTGCAGTCCATACCACTTATTCCAATTGTCCATGGAAAGAAAAGTAGATCTGAAAACTCAAGCTACTAAGTATAATTTTTCACTTATGGGTTATTGTAAATGTGACCTGGTTAGGAATTATGGGGAGCTTTAGCAACTCAGAAGACCACTTGTGTTAGAAAGACAGGGAAGAAATAAGGAGAATTCCTCTTGTCATTAAGGGATGCTGATAAGCCTTTGTCATTATCTTTTTGGCTTCCTACAGAAAGAATAGATGTAGATGTGATGTTACAGAAGCAATTTGTGTTGAGATGGAAGAGAGCAGTGACAGAGACTGGTTTGAGTAGGAACATAGAGAAACTATTTAGATAAAGAATGAAATTCCAACGAGGAATTTCTTGTAGAGAGAAAAGTTGGGTCCAAAGAAGCCTTTGTAGAGTTACTTTAAGAGAAACTGATATTGAACAAATTCAGAAGAAAAATAGTGGACACTTCTGAACAGTACTGGTGCTGAACAAATGTATACCTTAACCACAAAGCAATGATTCCTTCTCAACTCAAAGTTTTCAAATAAAGGACTTCGCCTCTGAAATATTTGCTTTTATGTAGAGCAATGTAAAGAAAATTAAATAATATAAAGAAATCAGATTTCTAGATTAATAGTCTTATCTCCTGATAGACTTGTGAGAAGTCAGAGACAGATTTTTGATATTACATGGGGAATCTATTTCCGTGGTTTTTTTTGTTAAAACTAGATACCTAGAATTTCACCAGCCATAAGCCTCTTTAATACATAGATTTTGTAACCTTTATCTCCAGAAAATATACTCCTTGATCTCACTTGAGGCCTTGCAGCAATCTTGTGCTATGGACAATTTCTTTGCTAGAGTGAGTGCAGGAAAGGCCCACTGTGAATCTATAGAGTACATGGGAAACCAAGAACATGGTTTCAAAAATTCTAAATAAGATTTACATGATCTTATCATTGTCACACTTGTATAATAGATGTACTGTTTGATCTGATAACTGGGTTTGAATTTGCAGTAACACAATGCAAATTTTCCTGTGAATTTAGCACTAAATATTGAAGAAAAAAGGCATAAAAATAGATCAAACTTTGATGCTTTGAGGTTCCAAGTAAGACTCGGTTTCACTTGCAATTTTAAAAAGTTTTCAGTTCTTTTGATACCAAACCTCAAAGCAAGAGACCAGTGCACTAATCTGCTGGTGCCCATGTGCTTTCTCATTTGTAAATGTCACCAGTTATTTCTTTAAAAGCCCTGCAAACAGCTACAGATCAGACATCAGGATCAACAATGGCCTGTGTGGGACTTCTCAGGGCTCAGGTAGCATGTAGATAATCAATGCTTATAGTTATAAGCACTCATAATAATGAGTGCTAGAAATCCTTGACCCAAAAGGAGTTTGCAGTGACTTAATTATCATTTAAATGCATTGTTGACATTAATAACTTTAAGTTAAAAAAATTGAAATTTTTCATTTAGTCTTTCTGGAGAAAAGAATACATTAAGATTTAAGCATATATCCATATTGGGTAAAAAAACTGTAATTCTTAATCTGCACAGATGTTCTTTGTTCTTGTAAATCTGGTCTTCCAATCCCTGTAGTCATGAATCCCTGTAGCCACAAAACCTCATGGAAAGGAAGACCCTGAGCTTTTGTGAATTCCACTTTTTACTTTTATTGAATAAATCATTTCCATGTCCAGTAGGAACTGAAAACATGTTGTTAATACTCATCAAAAGTACCCCAAAATTTCTTTATAACCTTCTTTTGCCACACCTATGGTTCTGGGTGCAGTGCAGCTCACATGAGAAAATTATACAATTACTCACTTGCCCTAGAGCTGGGAGGTGGCAGAGACTTGGTGTATTTGCCCTTTTCTGACTTTCCCCAGAATTTCTGTGCATGGACATTGCTGGCAGGGGGTCAGTGGACTGGATGGACTCTTGGTATGACCTAGAGCACATGCAGAATCATAGAATAATTTAGCTTGCAAAAGGCCTCTAGGAACATTAGTAACCCTCTAAACTGAATTACATGCAGTCCTGCAAAGAGCTGTGCACCAATTAATTTCACATTTGAGGGGAGAGAGGTGTGAATTGCAAAATTCTGAGTATGCCAGGGTCATTCTTTGCAAAGTTGTGAGACCAGAATAAGTCACACAGATGAAGAGAATGCAAAACACAGCAATTTAGAAACTCTTGTGGTCATGAAAGACCACCATTGTATTTGTGCATGACCTATAAGCTCCAGGGGCCACGTGTGAAGTGAAACACACAAGATGTTACTTTAAAGAGAATATTTACTGCAGGTTTGGCAGCTCCTGCTGAATGCTAGAGTGTGTGACCTCTTGATAATTCGTAGTACAATTTTTCAAAGAAAGCAGGAAATGGAGGCTTAATGCAGAAAAAAAAAAAAGGAAAGAGGAAGAAAAAGTCAACTCTTACTTGAAAGCAGTCTATATACAATGTTCCAGAAAACCCTAACTAAACCACTTACTTTAATCATATTTGTTGTTAATTTAATTATAATGTAGAGTCTCTTGAAAGAAAGAGAAGCATGGAAATAAATACAGGGCTGGAAGACAAAACCTTTGTGCTCTCATTCTAACTCATTCTTCATGTAAGCCTAGTTTTACGATGATGCTGAGGAAGTAATTTAAGATCTTCTACTTCCCTGTCTGTAAACTGGGCATAAAAATGTTTTCCTTTTCTACTCACAGTGGTGCTTTGAGACTTCTATCCTTAGAAAAACTTTACTGGTACTAGTGGGATTCTATGGGAAGGAATTGTTTAAGCAGAAGCATTAAGAAATTTAATATGTGGTTGGTGACACCTGTGCTGCAAGTGGGAAGCCGTGGAAAACAGGCCCACAGTGCTGGTGAGAGCAGGACAAGCTGCTAGGCAGCAAAATAGGCAGCAAAATAGGAGGAAACTACCAGCCCCCACCCTCCCCATACCCTGCCCTGCCTGGAATGAACATGTCTTGCACTGTCCAGCCCAGAAATTTAAGCAACTAAAAGGCAGCTGTGGAGTCATCACATTCAGACTCTAGTTAGCAGTGACATGATATCCTATTGTTTCTTCCAAGAGAGGAGTTATAGGTAAGGAGAGAACTACTTGACATCTATGAAGCTGTCCACCTCTGAATTAAACCAGTCCCTGTTGATTTAGACAGGGTTATACTTACTTATACCAGAATATTTGGCTTTCATTATAGCCTTTTCTTTCTTTCTTTTAATTTTTTTTTTCACTTTAGCACTGCCAGTTAAAATCAAAACCAAACAGATCTCTGCTAAAATGGGTCACAAGTCTTTGTGCAAAGCCAGGAAGTTGGCCTTTGGCAGCATGCTCCCATTGTGTCCAATTCCACCACAACATTCTGCTCCCTGCTGCACCCACTCTGCTGCCTTCACTGACTCTGGGATGTCTTTCCTGCAGGACACACCAATTAGCTGCTTTAAGAAGTGCTCATCCCAGCATTTGCTATGTTACTGTGATCCACTGATGAGTACCTGAAGAGGAGAGATATATCAAAGCATACTTGGAAGTTTTAAATTCTCTTAATTTTGACTTAGCAGCTAAAGCAAGGATGAGCCAGTCTGCAATATTAGAGCTTTCCCATGTATTCCTGGGAGCTGTGGGAATGGAGCATTGCTGCAGGCACACTCATACAGGTTGCTACTGCAGTGCTCCTATGACTATTTACAGAGATTCTGGAACACCTCACTGAGGCTTCTGCAAACATCTTGCTCAGCCTTTATTCTCTGTTGGTACAGGTGTTGGTTTAAAGAGTTGTGCTAAGGACAGCAGTCTGTGGTGTAGAACAGGTACAAGGGGTGGAGTCCAAGTTTCACCTGTGGATAAATCATAGCAGAGGATAGGTTGGGGCTGCCTTTTTCACTCCTTTCCACTGCACCATACTGACCACTAGAGTTTGCTGTATTAACGTTTGAGTGAACAAATCCAAAAGATCTGAAACAGCCCTACAAACAATTACCAAAGAAAGCATGAATTCCCTTACCACAAGCTGTAGAAACTGCAATGCCCTTCTCCAGCTGTTGAGATGAACTCAACTAGAAATGTAGGAGAAACTGCAGGAAGTGTATGATTAAGTAAATGGCACTATATTCTCTCTGTTGGTACAGTGCCAATGTTCCAGCAGTGTGCTAAGGGACACTGTGCTATTTTCAGATTAAGTGAGAAATCAAGGTCCTGACTGCTGGTCATTTTAGCTAATTAAAGATCCCTTGGCATTTATTTGCAGAAGGAGGGATATTAGCTTTGATGAGCTGGCAAAAGTCCAGCTAAAAGAGGCAAACGCGGCAGACCAGGTTTTCCCTGAAGTTCTGAAGAGTGAAATGTCCATTTTCTTCTTTCACTCTTAAGAGAGCAGCATAGAAAATTAAATATGATGGCAAAAATTAATTTGGGGATTTCAATCCAACGTGGACACCCATTTTGGTAAGTAGATTGATTTCTGGAAGAATCTCCAATACAGTTACAATATTTTCACATTTGAGACTTCCTAGTGAAATTCATCTATTCCCCCTGACACAGCTACTGGACAGTTTGTTCTCACCTCCACTCAGACCCTTGGTTCAGCTGGACACAATCCCAGGGGTGGCATCAGCAGAGAGAACTCTGACAGAAGAGACAATCAGTCTTTGCTAATTTTCCATGACTGCTGCCACCACGGTCCCAGGGAACAGGATACAAGGAAGACCAGTTCTAAAGGAGTCTTTACCTTCCAGCTGTGGTAATGGCTGTCCTTATTCACTGTTGGGATGGGGCCTGTTCTGCCCAGACAGGGAGCTGATTCCCCTGATCTTAAACAATGTCTCAGCTTGTGGAAAGCCATTCTTTTCAGACACACATGATTTGGCCATGTTTTCACATAGACAGCAAAAGACTCTGCATAGCAATCCTCTGCCAGATTTCTGTTCCCTGCTTCAAAGCCAGTAAAGGCCAAAGCCTCTCTTCAAAATGTCTTCCCAGCAAAATCTTCTAGGGTGAAGAAAAAAGCACTGTCTCCATCCTCATACTCCACAAACCTTCTCCACATCACATTTTCAAAGAATCCAAAAGGAAAGAACAAACAAACAAAATTATCCACAAAGAACCTGAAACAGACTAAACAATTTTAGTCCAAGTAACTACACTTTAGCAAAATGATAAGGAAGTGAAGAATGTGGCTAAGCACACTAAGCCAACTTATCTTCTACTAGTTACTTGAAACAGTAATACTATTTACCAGGTTGATAATACAGGAACAAAAGCAGACCCTGAGATAATAGTCATATACAATTATAATATTGCCTCTTTTAACATCCCTTCCATCTGTTTCAATTACTCACTGCTGGTGTCCCCACTGAGGTCATAACCCAGTTCACTCATGGTGAGGTAAACAGAGTTTAATGGGACTACTTGTAATGAGGGGGTTACAAGATGCCCTTTACTGAATCACAGTCGAGAGTAAAATTCAAAATATTCATACGTTCATTTTCCAAGCCTGAGATCTCCAGTCAAAGGTCTCCTGCATATTCTTGATTTTCATAGAAAATCAGCTAAGTGCCTAATTATTTTTGGAATAGAGCCCAAGTCATCTAGCAATAGTGTTTTGAAATTGTGACTTTCTGTCTAGTTATCTGTGCAGAGCCATGCACTTAGGGAATTCATAAACAATAAAATCCAGTCATTGTTTTTCCTGAACTGAGCCCCAACCCAACAGATGCAGCTATTAAGAAATTAGTTAAACTAGAAACAAACACTTTAGGAATTGCCCAAACAAGCTAAAAATAAGAGCACATGACATGCTGCAGAAATAAAATATTCTGCCTAAAAACTTGAACAGTGATCAGAGGCAGCTTGAGGATTTTAGGGCAAGCCAAAGGAACAACAGATTTTCAGGAGTGGCAATTCAACTTAATCAACTCCTCTCAACTGGGTCCCTTTGGAAGTACAGAAGGCTGGCTGAAGAGGTCATGGGGAGAATTATCTAGGTGGTATATTGGGAAAATGAGCAAATGCATTTCTCAAAGCAGTTTAGGTGACTGGGAGGATGCAGGAGGATGGTCTATTATTTGTTCTGGTGTACCTGAGGCAGCAGAGGAACTCAACTGCTCAGCTATTTTCATCAGCATTGCTCTTTGCTTGTGTTTTGCCCAGACACCTGAAATTGTTCTGAGTTTATAGTCCCTTGCCTTCTCATCCCCACATGCAAATACAGTTTCTCTAGCACCTGCCCCTTCTAAATTATAAAGTTGTAATGTCAATTAACCTTTAAATATTAGCCTTTTCTTTACCCAGTAAGCAAATATTAGATGTGCCCTTTAAAGTCAACAAGCAGTAAGACAATGTCTTTCTGTCCAAATTTTTGGCAAACATCCTTGAACACTTCCTAAACTCTAAAGCACTTGACATTTTGTGTGCAGCTTTAAGACAAAGACCAATCAGACAGTGCTCTGCTTTAGAGCTGAGGCCACAGCCTCCCCGAGCTGGTGACTGCTGCTGTCCCCAGTAACAAAACACTCAGTGGCTGCAGAAGGCTTTCCTTTTTCTAACCATTCTGCAGAAGTGATACATTCCTTTAGGGGCAGTGATCTTTCTGCTCTTCTCCAGCTCTCACTTGCAGACTGGAAGCAGCACTTCAGTAATTTCTGCATACAAACTCCAGGGCTAATGAGTGATTTGTGTCTGTTGGTGTCAAAGTGTGACCCTTAAAAGGAGGGTTCCATTACATTTCAAGGTAACACAGATCTCTTCATTCTAATAAGTCTGCCTGAGCACTTGTGTGATGCTCCTGAAATGTTGCTTCTGCATGCCTTTCAGAGCTGTTGGGAGTTTCACCTCATATGAAACCCTTCAAGAAAAGTAACTCTTCGGGCTGCTTACACAGTTGTCATGGGAATTATTGTAAGCATAGGCACAAACAGGAAGGTATCTTAAAGAGATTGTGTCAAGAGGTATTCACAGGTGCCAAATTATATAGCCAAGTAGGGCTGAAAGTATTATTTTAAAAGTTTAGAGTGAAAAGCCTAAATTAGAAATTCTTTTCAGCTGTTTCCCCGTGTTGATTTAAAATAAATGACATGCAGACCTCAAATAGAACTTTAAAAGAAGGTGCTTTGCTTTACAGACACGGTGAACAGATCTTTAGATAAATAACCACAGAGTGCTAAATTTCTAAGAAAAACAGCCTATTTATGGACACACTGTCCTGTGTGATCCCCTAAAGCCACAGCAGCCTATCTTCTCAGAGTTTTAATACCATTTTTGTGTGTATTGCATGAACAATCTTCAATGAGCAAAGGTAGAGGCTGTTGAATGACTGATTTAGGCTACAGCTTTTTAGGGGTTTATGGGTAAGCAGCAGCAATAACACTACAACAGCATTTCCCAGTCCCTTAACCCAGAGCCTAGTGCAGGGGAAGGCACAGAGTGGGAGTTAAATGGCCATGAGCCCATACTGCATTTACACCAAAGCCATGTTAAATGGATCCCAAAAACCTTCCTCCTATGGAGTACTCTGAGCATGGGACATGTGCAGCTGGGGTAAGACTGACATTACCTGTGCTTGGGAGGTATGACATGAGCCTCAGCCTGTCTCTTGGAACAGCCTGAGCTGCAAGAGGGCCAGGATGCTCCACTGGCACTGCCACAGGCTCCCATTTTCCTGTAGGTAAAAGGCAGTGCAATCACAACCGAGTTCTTCACTGAACTATGGGCTAGGACTTAGCTATTTTCCCTGGCATCCCATGGATTATGATGGGTAGAAGATTAGGGAAATGGAGGGGTTTGGATCTCACAGCTTTAAATGGGACATAAATTGGCCTAAGTATAAAGGGCAGTGAGAGGACCACACCAACCTACCTGTCATCACATTTTTTTCTCTCACATAAGTCACAGCCATTTCCCTACAGACTGCACAACATATCTGTGACTATATTACACTCACCTACACATCAAACACCTCCTACAGGACTATCAAATACTACATTGGAGTAATAAGATAGGACAGTATCTGTGAATGAATTCATCAGTCTTTGCTAATATTCTGACATGTATAAACCAAATAATTTGCATTTTTTCCAAGTATTTATTGTTAACTGCTGGTGGTTGTTTCCCTTCTGGAACATGAGAAGACAGAGATCAGAGAAAACTCAGAAATATTATTCCTAGCAGAGATCAGAGAAAACTCAGAAATATTATTCCTAGCCTTGCCCTGCTAGACTAAAGAGATGTATGTCAAATATGTAAACGTGCACGCACGCCTGGATATGTGTGTACCAGGAAGTGCTTTAAAATCCTGTTCTGGAATGTGAAGGAGAGACATATAAAATAATTTCCATTTCTTCTGGAGAGTCTTGAGAAGTATTTTTCACTGATTACCTTCAAGTTTGGCGAGATATGGTTCTCAATTTGTTCTGCAAAATACCTTTTCACTTTTTACAAGTTTCTTGGGGGCTGTGGACCCACAGATGCATTGTCTAGACGGGCAAATTCCATGGCTGGGTGCAGTTGGCACAGAGGTGCTTTCATTCTTAAGGTTCCCAAGCACATCATAAACTGTTCACAGAGCTCACACCCAGCCTATCACTGAAATATAGCCACTGCTGCCGTGGAATTCAGCAGCTGCTTAATGGCTCATGGATCACTCTTGTTCCCAATTAGGCCAGTAGCAATCTTTCTGCTGCTTTCAATGAGAAGGTTCTTGTGTGCTAAGCCAGGCATGTGCTTAAGTACCTTGTTAAATCACAGTCTAAAGGCTTAAACTTTCTCATATAACATTCATACTGGCTTCACTGGATGCAAATGTGAGTCTTCAGGAAGGAAATAAGTAGGAAGATCAAATGAAAAGACAGGGTGAATTTTTAGGTAGAAGGAAAATAGGGGGAAAGTGGAATACACACAATTAGTAAAGCAGATGATCCAGATGTTCCCTGTCTGCCCTATCTGGGCACTTGAGAAATCAAAAAGGGGCCAATTGCATTCTTAGAGCAGTTTCCAGTCTCATAGAGGGGGATACTTAGAGAGGTGAGTAAAGAATGGCTGTAAAATATGAGGTAACGAAAGCACCTTAAAAACTCCCTCTAAACTGATGTGAATGTCCTTGTCCATTGCAGTAAGAAACATTTCCTAATTTTCTAGTGAGAAGTCTCCCTGCCCATGACAGGAGGTTGGAACAAGACGATTTCTAAGGACCCTTCCAACCCGAAACATTCCATGATTCCATGGTTCTACAGCCTAATTCCCATGGTCTCATTCAATAGTAACTCTCAGCATCTTCAGTACCAGGCATGAGCACACAGGGAATAAGTATCAGTTACCTTTATAAGCAAGTTTTAGGTATGTTTCCACCTATACAATCTCTCCCTGTTCAATCAGCTGCACACTGTGCTTCCTTCTCGCTTGTTTGCTGGCAGAGAGAAGATACAATTGCAAAGTAGCCATTTATTTCAGCATAAACAATTGCAAAGTAGCCATTTATTTCAGCATAACAGAGGCCTTTGATAACTAACTGCAACAGGAAAACCCACTATTTCTAATTTGCTCTGTCTTTCCCCTCTCCCCT
Organism: Notiomystis cincta; assembly: GCA_013398075.1. NCBI lineage: Eukaryota > Metazoa > Chordata > Aves > Passeriformes > Notiomystidae > Notiomystis > Notiomystis cincta. The sequence continues at coordinate 102,571 of VZRX01007761.1, forward strand.
TAATGTCTATTTATTTTCTTTTTTAAAAATTATTTTTAGTGAATGAATTGAGAAGATAGACTGCACAATCTCCCTGATATAGCACTCAGTTCAATAGATATGAGTTTAAAAATACTGGGGATTTTTTTCTTCCTGTATGACTGCAGAAATTTTTGTAATCCCTCTCACACAAAAAGTAAAAGTTCCTGTCAACTGTGAAAAAACAGCTGCTTTTCAAAACAGTTTGATTACTCATCCTTCTCAAAACCTTTTGCCACATGAATATCTTAAACCAATAATCATAATTAATTGATGTGAAATTAAGGTGTTACAGTATAAACTAGTGATTCATACAAACTAATGGGAAATTTACTCATGCTCATCACCAACAGAATATGCCTCAAATTAAAAACTATCTAGTTAGAGACTGGCATTCATTGTAGTTTTTATGGCATCTAGAAGAGTGCTTAAGGTGGTTGCAGGGCTTTATATGCAGCTAAAAATAAAGTTTAATCAGAAAAGATTGGAAATACTTGTAGATGTTTAATTTATGACCACATCACTGTGAAATTATAAATGTGAAAGTGAAAAACAAAGAAATTGCCTTTGTTAGGAAGTTCACAGTACTTTAAATGAAAGACACTGTTCGAGTAATATGTTGAAGGATTTAAGACAAATTATTTTGGTCTGGAAAATTTCTAAAGGACATTTTAAGAAATTATTAACTTCAGATACTAGTAAAGCTGGTAATTTTTGCTTCAACATGATTTAATTTTATTAAACTTGCCCTTCAGAGAAAGACTCAGTCAGAGAAAATACCTTATATTGAGGTGTCTGCCTGCCAGCTAGGAATGAACTGCATTACAGTTACTGAAGACTTAGGCTTTTATTCCATTACTTCACTCAGTTTCCTAGTTAAGTATCAAGTTACCATTCTGGGGTCCTGTGCCATCTCAAGGAGGTCATGAACCTGCTTGAGTGGGTGCAGAGGAGGACCATGAAGATGGTGAGAGGGCTGGAGCATCTCTGTTGGAGCACAGGCTGAGAGAGATGGAGTCATTCAGACTAGAGAAGAGAATGTTCCAGAGACCTTACAGTTCCCATCCAGTACTAGGAGGAGGCCTACAGGAAAGATGGGAAGGAAATGTTTATCAGGCAGTGTGGTGGTAGAACTGGGGGTAAAAGTTTTAAATTGAAAATGCATAGAGGGTAAAGTTAGATGAGATATTAGGAAGAAATTCTTTACTGTGAGAGTGGCAAGGCACTGGAACAGGTTGCCCAGAGAAGTGGTGGATGACCCATCCCTGGAAGAGTTTATGGCCAGGTTGGATAGGGCTCTGAGCAACCTGGTTTAGTAGAAGGTGCCCCTGTTCATGGCTGAAACTTGCTGATCTTTAAGGTCTCTTCCAGCACAAACCACTCTACAATTCCGTGATGGGTTTCCAGTGGCGTGGAGGGGGCTGTGTTTTCAGCCACATTGCACTGTACTTAACTGCATTGCAAAGTCTTCCTGCATAATGCTTCCAAAGTGCTGCTTTTACATTTTTCCCCCTGAAAGGGGGTATCCCTGGGGAATGGCAGACATTGCACTTATGAGGAGGACACAGTGAGTCAGATCAGATCAGTCACGAAAGATTTCCCACTGCTCAGTACGAACTCCCTGAACATCACTGATCCTTGTGAATATTTTAGAATGGCATGCAACGAATAAGTTAAGCAAATGCTTTTAAAATTTAAGAAAGACTAACAGAAATCACTAAGATATGTTGTTTTTTTCTTGTATGTATCAGTCCATTCCAGGCACTGATTACTTTGAAACATCATCTGTCATCACAAGTCAGACAGGAGCTTTCCAGCATTGCCCCATTGTTGTGGATATCTTCATTCTTCCTCTCTTGCTCTATCCCTGCCCAGCTACATCACATGGTCAGAAAGAACAGGAACAAAAAATGAAGAAATGTATTGACAAACTTGAGAAGATATTTTCTCTGTGTACTGCCAGCAGAATTTTTGAAATTATCTGTAACTTGGGGGAGAACAAGTCTCTGTCATGATTTCATGCTAACAATCTTGTTTGATTCTTATTTTTCTACAAACTTCTGAATCCTAAATTTTCACATACATCTTAAAATTGAAAAAGTGATCTAAAAAGACAGGATGATATGTACTTTAGTAAACACTTTACTGTGACTTAAGAAGTGTGGGTCATTTGACTGTTCTTTCCTGAATGAAACATTTTGCCCACACAGACACAGTCACTTGTCATGAGACTTTTGACATGCCTGAACAAGGTGTGAGAAAAAAATCTGCCTGGATTATAGGCCAGTGATCCTAAATTTGATAGAAACTTCTCACATTACTTATCCTAAGATAAGGACAGGCATTATATTCAGCATAACTACCTTAACCAGTTTCACTTTAATCACACCTTCTTTCTTTTTTTTTCTAATAATATTTTCTGGTTTTCAGATATTTCAGCATTTCAATTCTTTGCCTGTGAAGGTATGGAAAGACCAGAGGAGGGCAGGCAGAGTCTGGAAAGGAAAAAAGCAGAAGCTAGAAAGAGATGCTAAAAATATGTCAAAGAAATCAATAATCCAACTGAAAGAAGAGAGCTTTTGTAGTGAATCAGGGAATTCACCTTTGCTTTCCACACAGAAAGAACCCCGAAGCTGAATGCTGCCTCTTCTTACAGTTGTATTCAATTAACAAACATGAGGCAAGGTGACAGCCAAGTTCTTCTCTTCTCCACTTAATCTTCCTCCTCCTTGGAGTCTTATTCTAGAAACATCTAAAAGTTGCCTCTGTGGATTGATTTCTCATCTTAAGGACACAAAGTTTACAGTTATTTATTACACTGCTGTGGCAGATACTTCAAAGAATGAATCAGACACAGACAGCCCTTCTTTCTCATTTTATATGTGACAAGACAAGTAGTGGGCAGAGAGATCTCTGGGGGAAGGTAAGGTGGGAAGGATCATTAGGAAACTATGACCATGAATTCTTTCAGTCTTTGCATAGCTCCAAGGGAAAAGGGGAGAAGAAATCCTTCCCTCTTTGCTGGCATATTTTGAACAGCCCAGGACATCCAGGGAGAATGCCTTTCTCCTGAGAAACAAAGAGATGTTTCTCAGGGTGGGTTTCAGAGGTCACATGGTGAGAGGCCAGAAGAGACAACCTCTGTTCATCAGCCTCTGCTCTCAGAGTTTGCTTAATTGAGATGTAAGGAAGGCAGTCACAGGTTTCTTGTGCTCTGGAGAATGAAAGACAGGACATAGACTGCAGGAAATTTGGAGATTGAATCACCAAGATTCTCTCAAGAGGTAGTGCCACTTTCTGTCTAAAGGTGATATAATCCCTCAAACTACAGCTAAACCTACAGGTCCCAGCTCGGGGCCAAGGCTTTCTTGTGCCAGAAGCTCCTCTGCTATTCAGGATTGGGAGAAAATCTAAAAGTAACAACAGGGAAAAAAAAATGTGACTCTTGGTATATAAGGCTGGTATCAACAAGGGAACAGATGTTTAGTCTTTTGATAGCCAAAACCAGAATAGGTTACAGAAGGAGTATGAAAAGAAGACAAGCTGAAGCATTTCTTGTATGGTGAAAGTAAAAATGCTGATGATTCTTTACTGTTGATAGGAATTGATGTGTAGAATTAGTTTCCAAAGTCTGGAAACAAGCAAAAAGAAAGGTCACAGACCAGAATGAGTAGGAATACTCACATATTTACTGTGTTTTGATTACTTCAGATGAACGTTAAGAACACATTCAAAAATAGCATTTGCTCTAAAAGGCATACTTTTTACACTCACATCTTCTTCACAGAACTTTCTTTTTGTGGCTGAAGCCTCAGACAAAATCTGCAAGCAAGATTTGACAATTTTGTAGAGCTATGCTAATGTTAGTAGGTTACTCAGGAACATCTTGTGATAAAAGCACAAAATGCTGAAGAGAAGACTCAGAACCAGGGTTCACCTTATAGTTGGAGACCAAGTTCACTGTTTTTGCATCTGTTCAGAATTTGGTCTTAAGCTAGGATAAAATAAACCTGAACTGTTAATAGTTGATGAGATCACTGAGAAGATATCAGAACATTCATGTCTATGTCAGCTTCATCCCTGCAGGAAGGGGGACAATTATTACAGCCCCAGTGAGTCTCCTCTCCATTAGGTGTAGCCATCTGTGTGCCTGGGGTGCACAAATCATTTAGATCATTCTCTCTATACATTAAGAGAGAAAAAGAAGTGGTTCCACAGGGGGTTAACCCTTCTGTGACACAAACCTGTCCCCTGTGGGGGTGAGACACTCTCCCCACAGATGGGGAGCTGGGTTGGCCTGCATGAATCACTTTTAACTCTACCAACACAGGTGAAGAAAATCCCTCCAATTGTCTTTCTTAATTAACTACACTTGAATATTATTAGTCATCTTCCAGATACAACTGGAAAATACTGCCCAAACACTGCCCAGTTTCTAGACCACCTGGCATGTACAAAAGGTCAAACATTGTTTTTAAATCTGGATCGTCCATTTTCCCATAAAGCCACCTGAATTACATCCTTTTAAAAGAAAGTATAAGCATTCAGCTAGAAGCACTTGAGTTTATTCCTTCAGAAATGAGAGATTAGCAGCATCAGACTAATAACTATGCACAAAACCAATCATCTGAAAGATGCCATGGCAGAAAACTGTGACAGGAGCTGGATTATACAGTCATAAAAACTTGAGAGATTTGTCAAGGGAATGTATAAACCCAGAGTTGTTCCTATTTCTGTTCAATTTAATTTCTTAAGTATGCCTGTTTTTCTTTCTAACATATGATTCTGTCTCATTAAAAAAATAGGGAAAGAAGCATTTTATTTTCTCTCTTTCTCCATATGCATATTAATAGGCCAACACTCTAATACATGAGTCTCATTTCCTGTAGCTAGCTGTTGAATTTTCACATATATTGCTAAGAGAGGTGGCAACACCGCCTAAATTTGAAGTCTCCCAACACCTCTAATAAATTTTTATTTTCAGTGGCTTAAAATTCTGTCAAACTGTAACCACTCAGGCTAAAATTTTCCAGACTTATTATCTGTCTTAGACTGCATCTTTAAAGACACTGTAGCTCAAAATATCTCACCAATTTCTCAGAAAGACACTCAGGTAACACTCAGTGGTCGCCCATTTCAGACAAATAAAAACAAAACCTTACAACTGTTTGTTGGGGTAACACTGAATCTGTTATTTTGTGTGGTAGAGACTTAAAATGTGACAGGTGGAAAGCAAAATCTGGACTAGGGACACGTTGCATGCCATTTCTGTCTCTTAGCTGTAGCTTTTCAAAAGGCCCCTGAGTTTGTCCATGCTCAGACAAGAGCTGAGGGAGTTGGCAGCTGCACGCTTAGAAATTCCTTCCGCACTGGTGGTGTTTTCCTGCCTGCTGCCAGCTCTCAAGGCCAGGAAGTGCCTCTTTCTTCCTCACTCTTTGTGTGAACTCAGTATTTCCCTGCTGATTGCTAAGCCCAGGTTCTCTGAAGGAGGACACAGCCCCGTGTGTGTTGGAGAAAATCCAGCTCAGCAAGTCTTTGGAAGTCAGGTGTGGCTTTGTATTATAGGACAGGTAGCACTTAGAGAAAATGGAACAGATGTATCTGAAGCCTCACAGTTCCTAAACCCCACATTTACCAGCAGGCATTTCCTGCAACTCCACTGGGAAAATGTGCATTTTGCTATCTGCTAGTGCTGCTCAGCAGAAAGTACAGGATCACCCAGGAGTCACAAAACTAACTCTAGAGACAAGAGGTCTCTGCAATGGATGTAAATGTTGCTGTACCTGAAAGGGCATCTGTGCATGCCATTCAGTTGCTACCTGATGGAATTTATGGGTTTTTTTCCCCTCTTTTCTTTATTAAAAACCTAGCAAATTAGCCTCTTTGTCCTTCATGCACAGACACCCTTTGGAAAGAACCCTGACATTTCAAAATCATGCACTCAAAACTTAGAAAACAGCAAGTGAGAAATGCAGTGCAGTTAAGTGTACATCATAAAACAAGGGCTTTAATGCAAAATTTTAACTACCTTGATTCAAAATAAACACCTTGCAAGGTATGCTCACATATACAAAGTACAAGGTAGACTGTTAACTAAGTCTCTCTTAAGTTTATTTTGAATATTTTTTTCAAGCTCTTCCTTTTCCATCTCCTGCTCAACACCAAAGCTTGGCAAAATATTTTTCTTCAGTCTTGCAGACATGTTTACAGTGAAAATCCTACCTTCTTGCAAAGTGAGCCAAACAGATTTGCAAGAGAGGATAAGCATGTTTTACCATTGGTTGGCTAAAAGCATCCAACAATATCTCACATAGCACATGGCAGTGGAGAGTTTTTGTTGTTGCATGGTACCAGTTTCCCCCAGCACCAACACTGCTGTCTTTATCTATTTTGATGGTCCACTTCCCCTTAGCTCAGCCATAAAAATCCACACCAGTAAATATGGACTGTATTTTAGTCATTATCATGGTCTTAATAAAGTTGCTTCTAACCGTTTTATCATACTTTACTGGAGCCCTTGCTGAAGGCATATCAGTGGTTCAGTAACTATTTTCCTTCTCCAAGACCTTAGGATGGATTATCAGGGGGTTTGATTCAGACAAATAAACACCATTTAAACCATGACACAAGTCATTAAGATGAACCAACTCAAAGAAGTAGGTGTGGGGGTTGGATCATCTCCTACCATGCAAATAAATCCTTGGAAATTAGCTCTTGCTGATAAAATTGTTCTAGGGCAGAGGCCCATGCAAGAAACAGCCTTTCTAAAGGAGGGGAAGAAAATGTTGCCTTGATGGAATCTGTGTTGGTTGGTGCAGACTTGAAGACTTTAAAAATAATTTACTCTCAGGAAAACAATATTTTTCCAGAAATTACACATGATAATCCAATAAAAGGCATCACATCCTCTACTGAAGTTATTTATTTCCCTATGCTTTGGAGAGTGGACACAGCAACCCAAAAAATTTTGTTATTTGCATAAATAAAAGCCTTGAATAATCCTTTCAACATGTTGAAAGTGACTTGGTCCAAGTCTGCACAATGAACTGTGCATAACATCTGTCTCCAGCCCAGAGAACATACTAAGAATTTGTGGTACTTCAAGCTGAACAATGTTGAGATATTGGGTATAAATAAATACATTATCTCTTGGACACGTTCTTCACTTGATGTCTAATGGGAGCACTCTGGCATGCAATTCACAAATAAGGAAATGCAAGGACTGTTTTTCTGTATGAAATATTTTCATATGATTTTCTAAATTAAATATGACAGTACTGCAGACAAGAGACTACTGTAACTCGTTTGCATATGTTGCCCTAGAGACTGATGCCACAGTTAGTAGATCAAGATCTCATAAGAAAACATAAGCTAAAAAAACCCCAAAGGTGTACCTATTATAAACAAAATATACTTAATTCCCAAGGAGCACAACAAAATAGCCAAAGCAAGATATAGACACAAGAAATGGTATGGGCATTTTTTCTTCTGGTTTAAAACTCTAATTAGTTCCTCAAAATCTACACTTTTCTATGAGAATGACAGCTTTCCTCAGCAGATTTTCCAAATAAATTACATTATTCTGTTGTACCAGGACCTATCCCACTGTTGCTTGCACACATTGCAGTTTGTTACAGCATTCAAAACAATGCTGAAATATTTCTACCACTACCTTCATTTTTTCCTCCGTACTTCTGATTCTTTGTTTATTGCATCTTATAGAGCTGTAGAGATCAGTCCTAAATAATGTCAGTAGCAGTTCTATTGTGCTTTTAACGAATAAAACTACTCAATGCTACTTCAGAACAGTATGTTTTTAACCAGAGCCTTAAGCATCATTAGAATCAATGTGACTTTAGTTCATGTATTTACATTTGCTTTATGCTCTGTGCAGACCAAGTGCCTCAATATTTCAATACAAGAGATCCTTTCTGGTGTTAAAGGGTGTGTTTAACTCCACTTAAATTTTCTTCCTTTTCCAATTGGAGATTATTAATCATCAATAGATAGGAAAATTGTTCACCTTGAAAAATAATTAAATAGATGTGTGTGCCATCTGAAGCTGATTAGAAGTCAAGGGATAAAACATGTATTTAGGTTACCCAAAACTTTTCAGTCTGCAGCCTGGCACAGATATCCCCCCTCTCCAAGTGTACATCCTCTTGCCTCCTAGTAATGACTGGGACACACACTAAGGGAACTGTGAGTGTACCCACCAATGTTACCCATCTAGTATTAGAGAAGTTCTTTCTGTCTTCTGAGGTAGTTGGATTTTGTTTGACTTTTTTTTTCTTTTTGTGTGTGTGTGTGTGTGTTTTGTTTTGCTTTGCTTTGCTTTGTTTTTCTCAGAAGTTTCTTCTAAATAATTCTCCTCTACTCCATTTCACAGGGAAGAATAATAATGCCCTTTTCCTTGGCTAAGCATAGCTACTTAGCACTTCATTATTCACTGTGCTATGCACACATCCCAGCAGGAGTGGGAACACAACTCCCTTCTTCAGGCTGGGCTGTGGGATGTTCTGCACTGACTTTTTCATTGTGAGGGGAACATTTTTCTCAGTTTTATGCATTCTGACTACTTTCCTCTCAAGAGAACTGAAGGCACAACCAAATGACATTAAAAGTATGGAAAGCACTAGATATTGACAAAATAAAGGAATTGCCTTGGCTCTGGTTCTTACAGATAAAGGTTCTGAACCTGCAAATGCTTCAATGACTCGTGGCACTAGCTGGGATGAAAACCCAGAGAAGTGTCATTTGGGATGCAGGCAGGAAAAAAAAGGGAATTTTTAGATTGGTAACAAAAGTTGTGACTAGCTCAGCAACATAGAGGCACTTTTATTTAAATTTTCATAATAAGTGTTAAACATCCTGAGAAAACATTTCCAACATGATGTATTTTTTTCCTTCAACTGTCAGGTTTGCAGCTTGCCTACAGGATAAGTGTTTTTCTCTGCAATATGAGCATCTTCCTGCACCACCCTCATGGTGCCAATATCCCTTTGCTACCACCACCACCACTATTAGTAACCACGTCCCTTTTTTTAACTGTTATCATTGTTTGTGGTCTTAATCATAAAACAGAAATCCAGAAGGGCTTCATCTGCTTAAACATGGATATTTGTAATTTAGGTATCAACATCTGCCTAAACACACTTTGGTTCTGTGTCTTCGTTTTTTCAATACAGACGTGAAACTTGCAAAATCTTTTTGCTGTGATAAAGGTATAAATTCTTCTGATGCTGCCATTAAAGTTCCTAAAATTCTAATTCAAATGCTATATTACTGTAGCAAACAGAATACAGAATACAAAGAAGGCAAAATGGGACTGGTAGGGAAAAAAACATGTTACAGGATACTGCCTGGAATATATTCTGCCCTCACAACACCCACATTATCTCCCAATAACAGTAATGGAAATTTTGCATACACATCAAGGCATAGTATATAGCTAAGCCTTTGACTGCTTTGATATGTATTTATGAATGTAGCTATACATTTATTCCCTCAGCCAATTTAAACGCCTGTGATTCAGAGTTTAAATTTATTCATTAATGCCTACAAATAGAGGAAACCAGTATGGAGACAACATTCATTTAAAGAAAAACAATCTGATTATATAGTGAAATATGTCAGGCATAAGGAAATAAATTAAGGTTAATATTTGTTTATCCCATTGGGATCAATTGTTTGGGAAAAAAATTTGCATACTAAAAATTTATGATGCAATTATAGATCATTTGTGTAAGAAAGGGTACATGTTGTTTTGCATGACAGATATCTAGAATATGGAATTTTATAACTGCATGCCTGCAGATGTGAAGAGTTTTGATTAAGACACATCATATAAACAAAACAGAAGCAAAAGTATGGACATATCATTTCAATTATGTGATTAAATCCATTTGGACTAGTTTTCCTAATTGATTTGATATCATGTTGTGAATTATTGTGAAATTAATACGTTTGAGAATTAGACTACTTTAGATTAATAAGCCAATTGAAAATTAAAGGCAGACTGTAGATCACACACCCAACTACATTCTCTTAAAATTGTAGGTATAAATTGCTGCATTCCAATATGATAAGTATTATTTTGCTTTATTTTGAGTATTAAGAGACTTGTACCTAAAGGCACCAATTTAGAAATAAATAATAATATAGTAAAAATTGCAGACACAATCCAAAACAAATCAGAAAGATTCAACATTCAGAAATTATGGACTTTTTTTAGTCTTAGATCTGTAACTGTCTTTGGAATATTTTTTAGATTTGAAGAATTGCAATTGATCTTCTCTGCGGACACAACTTTAAAACACAAAAGTTAAGCCTTCACTTGCAAATCTCTTTTTTCCTTTTTTTAATGAAGAAGGATTCTTTTGCTGGTATGAACAACCAATCTAGACTCTAAAACCCCCTTGCTAGGTAAAAAGGCAAGTACTAAGATGTGAATGCTTTCCTTCTCGCTCAGAGTTTCTAGAAGGTTAAATTTCATCCAGCCTGGTTCTTTCATTACAGTGTTAATGATTCATTCTCATGTTACAGGCATGCCAAAATGCTGAAACACTCCAAAACGATCAACTCCGCTATCATCAAAGAACTCAAACGTGGGCTTTTAATGTCAGGAAATGATATAATCTCTCTCAGAGCCCTGTCATGACAAACTGATCCAATTTGAATGTAATAGTAACGTTCCCGAACTTTGGATGGTTTCTGTTGAAAGGGAATTTCCAGATTTGATAGCTCTGAAGCTGTTTATGCTGGGCTCAACAGCCCTGCCTAGTTCACAGTCCTCCAAATTGCAACAAATCTAAAAATTGCCCAAGCATGACATTGGAACCTGTTGCACAATATCAATCCCAACTTCCCCAAACATGAAATGAGTTGGTTATTAGATCACAAGGCTGGCTCTGTTTATTATAAAGATCAACCCAATTTGACAAGATTTGTCTTAAATCTTGTTCAGGGCCTTGTTTGTTTTAATTCAATGTGAGTTTTATGCATATGTCCACTTTGACTTTTCTTATGGTTCAGTTCACCTCTGGTTTTTCCTTTCTCATTCCAGTTTCTGTGCATAAAACCTCAGGCTGCATTGCTTTATTTCATTTGGTTTCATAATGAAAGGAAAAATTTTCACAGAAGTTAATGCAATTTTCCAATCAGACTGATTAGCCTAAAAATGAAAACCAAGTTCATGTCAAAGATTTTTCATGAGAAGCTGGAGAAACTTGAAAAAAGAAAAAGCATTGAAAAAAAAATCTTAGAAAAAAAAGTTTGGAAGGAAAAGTTTGTTTTGGGATTCTTTTTGCCCAGATGTAACAATCCCATTTCCTAAATAATTTTAAATTAAAAGAGAGAAATATATTTTTAAACCTGAATTATGCAGCCTATGAGGATTTCGTTATTAAAATAGGTCAATTTTATAATGAAGAGATTTACAATAAAAATAAATTTTGTCTTAAAAGTGAGAAAGATGTTTTATTTAGCTGCTTGCTTTGTTTTTTTTTCAATTGAAAGTGATGAGCTCAGAAGCAATTTGCAAGTCCTGTATCTGATTGGTATTCCTCCATAAATAAATACAAAATTGAAAAACTTCAGTCTGGTACATGGACAGCTTTGAAACATGAACAGGATTAAATTTGCCAGTTTCAAAAAAGACCTTAAGTGTAATGTAATTATTGATATAAACATTTGCCTTTACTTCACAATGCAGAAGAGATTCAGATGTAATATTACAGAATAAGTAAAATCCAGTCATCCAGTCCATTCTGTTTCAACTGGAGAAAGGAGCTTCTCATCAGCAGACTGTTGAAACACAGATTTTTTTTTGTTTCACTGACCTGTAGCAAAGATGATGGCTTCATTGTTACTCAGTTTCAGTGAGGTGTAACTGACTGCAAAAATCAAAGCACTAAAACACGGTGTTTAACAGTGGTTCTCTCTTGCTGTGGCCTCCACACGTAATGAGCCCTGCAGAATACACTACTGCCAAAATTGACTAAATACACACTGAACATTTAACTCTGCTTCGGGAAAATCAGCCAGAAAAATGAGGGTCTTTTCCTCTGCTCCTGAGGTGATCAAACTCAGGTGAGAAAGCTCAGTGAGCCCCCAGGTCTCCCTGTACAGATCAGACAGCAGCTGGGGTACTTGGGTTCTCTTGGCAGCAGAAAGTGGCCATCGCTGGGAAAGTTGCAGACCAACATCTGCAAGGTTAATTGTGTAATCTTTTAAGTACCAAATACTGCACTGACTGTCTCTACCCAAAGTAAACCCAAGTCAGAAGACATGTGACAAGATATCAGTTGAAACACCACTAAAATAAAACACTCCCTGTGGCACAAGTCTTCCCTCCTCATGCCTTTCTAAGGAAGAGCATGGAACTACACACACCAGAAGAAAAGGATGCTAAACCAAGTACACATCAGAGAGTCAGCTTTTTCCACTGCTGAATGAGAGGATTTCTACCAGGAAAGACCTGTGCTATAAATTATAACTATAGGGTCTTTACTCAAAAAGCAAAGAGTATGTAGAGATTTTATCTTGAACTGCGAATCATAATAAATTTCTCAATATATTTTCCCAGAAGGAAGAGATACAATGCAAATGGAAAACTTGCTGGGTTCCACTATGTTTTCATCAGCCGAGTCTGGCAACTGTTCACTTCATACAAGCTAGTACAGTGTTGCTTTTCCAGGGGGTTCTAAGCAACCTTAAAGACAAAAACTTCAGTTAGCAAGGCCAAATATTTCTTCTTCTTCAGACATTCAGATCCTCCCCTGAAAATAATGAATCTGGTTAAAAGCTTATGGTTTTCATCCAAATATTAATAAGAAAGAATAGCAAATAGCACCAGCCTTTCAAACCTAAATTCAAGCTCGATACCCAGACTGTTTAGCACCTGAAACTATATTGTCTGAGTGGACTTAGTACATTAAGGGACAGTAAGAATAAATTTCTTTTCCTCTTAAAGCTTTAAATTGTTTGTATTCACTCTTATAGTTTTCTTTGACATTCACACTAATGTAATTACTTCAACAGCTGACATGCTGGAATAGCAAAGATTTGAATAGGTACTGTGTATAATTAGAAGAGGAATGAGTTTGACCTTGCAGACATAAAGAAAAAGCCAGGAGAGCTATGGGTAGACAGATATAAGAAAATAGATAAACAGGTTGAATGAATATAATTATTTAGTAGAGTAGTAGTTAAAAAATGGAGGTACATGTTGCTAAATTATGTGTCACAGGTCAAGATCAGCCAAATAGCATGAAACTCTGAAAGAAACAGGCATCAAAATGTCAATTCAAATTAGTCACTGGAATCAGTTCTACATAATGGCTGGCTGTGACAACTGAGCACTTAAAAATGTAAATAAAAAGAAAATTTGCTCCTCTGTAGGTCTTAAGGGCTTAAAACACCTGTTCACCAAGCTTACAAAAGACAAATTACAGCTAATAAGCAAGTTTTAAAATAATTTATAAATAATTAATCAGAGAAACAAGATGCTTTTGTCCTAGAAACCAGCACTTCTAGTGATTCAAGGAATTTGCATGCAAAGTCAATCTTGTCCATGACTCGCTGCCATGCCTCATTTGTTCTGTTGTGAACTGTGAGGTCCTGGTTTGTATTCTCCCAAATACACATGCAGAAGTGCAAACACATTATTGCACATGCCAAACAGGCAGTTACAAGTGCAGTTACTTGTTGGCACAAAATTGGTCACATGGAGCACAAAACAAATCACAGTTCCTGTGCAATTACTTGGAAGCACTCATAAGCACACATATGGCATGCAGAAATTAATTTTGAAAATCTTCTTTGAATATATTTTCCCTATAGATGTACAAATTCTACTAATAGAGTATGTGATGCCTGTTCCCCATCAGTTTCCTGAATAGCTGCAGAGGAAAGTTGAGATCATATTGAGAAATTCATACAGTTCCTGAATAAATCTCTTCTGCTGGACCAGGAGCTTTGCCATGGAGCTTGTGTGGCATGGTTGAGGTAGAGAGGGGCCACAGGAGTGGCTTCTGTGAGGAGCTGGCCAAAGCTTCCCCTGCATTTCCCAGAGCCATTGCTGAGCAGGTGGGGGCCCAAAGGAGACTGTGCTCCATGGGAAGCCCATGGTGGAGCAGGCTCCTTGCAGGACCTGTGTCCCCATGGAAAGAGGAGCCCATGCTGGAGCAGGTTTGCTGTCAGGACCCTGTGGGAGATCCTGGCTGGAGCAGCTCATGAATAACTGTAGCCCATGGGAAGGAGACCCAGGCTGGAGAAGTTTGTGATGGGTGGTCTCACATGGGAAGGAGCCCATGCTGGAGCCCTACCCCGAGGAGGAAGGAGTGGCAGAGAACATGTGTGAGGAACTGACCCACCCCCCTGCACCACCTGAGGGAGGAGGAAGAGAAAATGGGGAGTGAAGTTGAGCCCAGGAAGAAGGGAGGGATGGGGGTGGAAGGTGTTTTAAGATTTGTTTTAATTTCTCATTACCCTACTCTGATTTGATTGGTAACAAATTAGTGTCTATTTTGCCCAGGGTGGTAACTGAAAAATGATCTTTCCCTGTTCGACCCATGAGATTTCTGTTATATTTTCTCTTCCCCATCCAGCTGAGGAGTGACAGAGCAGCTTTGGTGGGCACTTGATGTCCACCCTGGGTCAACCCACCTCAACAATGGATCCAAAAGCTGAGGAAGAGTGAAGGTATTAATGATGCTGAGTTAGAAATAAATCCTTTAGTAAACAGCATAGTTTATGCATAGTAATATGCAAACATGGAAAGGGCAAAATCTTGTTCTCCAACACAGAGGCTAGAAAATATACAAGATAATATCAAACAGTTTACTTTCCAAGAAATTAATATGAATATTATATTGATTTGAAGATGCAGCAGTTCACAATCATCGAGTTCCACTTGAAGAACTGAAGTTTCAAATTGAAACTCAGTCAAAGCTGACAGTTTATCTGTGATCTCTTTTCAGGCTATTGCTATGAAATAACCAACTGCACCAAAAAGTGAATAACTGAGCAAATATTCCCAGAAATTGTGTTTAAGTGTCTCAATTCTTTGTTACTCAAGCAAAGTGCTGATAGGATCTTAACACCTACTGCAAATTTTTATCACTCTTACAATGACTAGTGTTTATAAACATTAAAAGAAAAATTAAAATAAATACACATCAAATAAGAAACTAATTATAAGGACAGGAAGGAAGCAGACCATTTTAGGGGTTCAATCAACATTACAGACAGAATGTTTTTTACTGGAAAAGAGAGGGAGAAATAAAGAGCAATCTATCAGGGCTTCCTTACATTTCAGTTTTTACTTGGCCAGGGTATATATCTATAAAATTGCATAGACAGCAAGCTACATTCAGAGCTCCTCCCCTTCTTTATCCCTAAAGACATTGAAACACATATTGTCATCCATGACCTAGCAGAGCAGTGGTCTGAAAAAGAGAGGAATAATTAAAATTGGAGAAAGCAAATAATCCTTGTCCTGACTTTTCTCTATGAGTCAACACACAACAGAAGTCTCAGTAATGCTGAAGGCTGAAGCCTCATAGAAAGTCTTAATAGAAAAACCTTTGTCCCCAGGCAAGCTTATTTGCAGACGTTACAATCACATGCTCCCACAGAGAAACGAATAATGTCATGAAACCCAGACCCTTCTGTTTCTGATGCCACAAGAATTGACTCTGCAATGGGCAGGAGGAGTCTATGTAAGAATGAGCATGTTTGGCAGTGTTGGTAAAGCTGTGTATGCAATTAAATCATACCAGCCACTCAAACACCATTTTTACCATAGCCACAGGAACATGTGGATTTGAGAAAAACCAGGAACGGGACATAATGTGCTCCAATATAGAGGCCCTTCCTTGTTGTCTTCTTTCCCTTCTGGTTCAAGCAATTAAAACCAGCATTGGCCTGACCCTGCTGTTTGTTTTGAGGGAGCTGAAACTTCCACCTGAATTTGGTCTGCCTTCTACATAGAGAAAACCCATGATTAAAGCTCAACACCTTCTCTTCAGGAGTCTTTTAAACTTTCATAAATTTTAGTGCTGGATTTTTATGAGGCATGTTTTTCTTTTCCTTATAAACCCCTTAAGCCACAACCCCAGGAGCCTATTTATTGCCAGCACCACACAGGACAATGGAAAAAAGAAGACTTAGTTCTAACCAAATGCTGATCCATGGAACCAAATGGGTAGTAAAGCCAGCTATGTGACCCCATGCAGGCTCCTATTGTTGGCTCTAACCCTTTGCAAGTTGTCCAGATCCTGTTTCAGTACAGCACACTAGCTGATAGAATAGGTGAAACCTGATCCAGTTATGCCCATGGTCTGAGATAATCCTAGTATCAGCTGTGTGTTCTGCTTCTCTGACTATCCCTGCCTATTTCATAAATTTCATAACCGTTATTTAATCTTGGAATTTATTTTGCTGTGAAGAAATGAGTTCCCTTCAGAACAAAGCCCGGGTGTGCCTGTGGGTCAAGACAGTTTGCAGGCGAGACTCTGCTGGAATGGCACTGGACAAGTGGAGTTTTTCTTCCCCATTCTGTCCTCCAAGTTGTCCCAGAAAACTCTGCATTTCATTCCTGCTCTTATGAAGCACCCCAGGGCACAAAATGCATACCCTCAGAAGTACAACATAAAAAGAGAACTCTAGTCAACTCCAGGAACCAGTTAAAACACTCCTCACAATTTGAATGGAAAAGCATCACAAAATACTGTGAGAATATTACAACAATAAAAGCAGATGCACTTAGCAGTGTTGAATTTAACTCCTAATACTACTACAGCTTTCCATTATCTCATTAAAAGCTCATGCTTTGGCACTGATGCAGCCTATACAATGAAGCACCTGAGCAGGGGTGGCCAGTGTCAGAGAACAGGATGGGAAAATCCTCACAGTTAACAGGAATATGCAGAAATACTAAGCAAATGCCTAGGCTGAAATGTATTTGAATACTACCTCTAAATTCCTTGAAAGACAACTAAAAGCACCTCATGCAACTCTGATCTAATATCACTTTCACTGTTGTGAAACTGTGTTGACTCTGCTGGCTTGATCTTCAAATGTATGCCAGTGTAAATAAGAGAAGATTCTGGCCCAGGGCTTTTTGCTCCCTGTGGCTTGGCAACATTACTAGAGAGCTGCTGGTAATGAAGGCTTGAGGAACACTACAGCCAGGCTGTATCCTTCCTCCTATCAGACTCTGCAATGGACAGAAAACCCCTGAGAATTACAGGAGATACTACAAAAGCAGTAGACCTCCAAAAAACACTTAGATTTTCCCTGTACTTTTCTCCTGCATCATCTATCACCAGAAAGGGCTAGAAACAGACATTATTGTGGTGGAGATTTGCAGAAGAACTTCCTGGAAAACACAAAATAAGCTACTAAAATATAAGTGACAGGACCATGCCTAAATTGCATATAGGTAAAATCATCTGACCCCATTGAAAGCACAGGTTTTGTGGGATGATGGAGGCATTCCCAGTGAGTCAGTGAGCTGTGATGAATATAGGCAAAGAAGATGGTTTAACCAGCACAGCTTTGAGAAAAACACAAATCTTTGGGGTTTAGTCTGCTGGAAGCCTTTGGGTGGGATTGGATCTAGTCATCCTCTAAATCTGATTTCACCTGTGCTTCCTAATATTGTTGTGTTCTTTATTCTGGAGCAATAATTAGAAAAACACATTTACACATAGCCATGTTTCAACATGATGCATGCCTGCAATTTTAAAATTGTCAGAGAAAGGAAAAATAAACCCTTACTTTTTCTTCAGCTCTAGAGAAAAGATACGGGATTTTGCTTCAAGTGTTACTCAGCCACAGAATGTGGCATTCAGAGAAGTCTTTCTGACTTTGCAACTCTTTGCTTTGACCCATCATAACAACCCTTATCATTGTCTCTACCAGAACAAGAAGTTATGTCGTTATCTGTAACCATAGCAGCAGCAACAGGAGTAGGCAATTGAATTTTCTGGATGAAATGTATCCATCATCAGGCACTGCTAAGAACAAAAATGTCGCTGTAAAGAAAAACTTGGGAAAGGAGGACAGATTTAGATTTTTTATGGCTGTTCTGTCTTAGTGAGAGGTGTCTCCTTGTCTTCTAAAACCACAGTAATGCAGATAGGAACAATGTATGAGTCTGGTTAACTTTTTACTACCTCAGTCACCTGAGCAGCACCTAAAAATAAGGTTGCTAGATATTTCATATCAAAAAGCTTCAGTAGTACTGAGTTCTTAAAGTTTTGGTGAATTTCATTTCAGAATAATATTTTATATTATTTTATATTTTATATTTTATATTTTATATTATTTATATATTTCTGCTATTTAATTGTCTGCAAAACTTAGTTTTACCAAAGATTAAAAATTGATTTTGTTATCACTGAAGCTCTCTTAGTGACTGGTTAGAAGAATAGATGCATTCAGCTGAAACATTGCTAAAAATAAGAAATCAAAGAGTAATGATCAGCTGGTCATTTTTTTAAATTATTTTTTGTTTTCCAGACAGTGTTTTAACCAGCCACACAAGCTAAAATGTATATACATACAATGTTTTCTCAGAGAAGACACAAAATATTCACTAATTTTTAAAATTAATTTGTTTAGCATTCTTACCAGCAGTCTATCAACTTCCTCAAGGAATGATTTGTGCAAGGCTTCCCTAAATAGACAAAAAGGATATTATCAAATCACTTTGGAAAAATGTTGCAGATAAAGGAGGTAACAAAAGAGTAACCATTTCAATAACCATTAACCAGGATCACAATTTTTCAGTCAATATGTCTCTTGTATTGCACTGATAGGCTTTCCTGGAAACACAGAAGGTACATTCCTCTTCAGTCACACTACACTTACCTCTGCAGATCTACCTTAGTAATCTTTTTTATCCACACCTTATATATTTAATATCTCCCAGATTTACAGACGTGCAGTCCTTGCTGAATGCAGTTCTTCTGTTTTACCATCCTGACTCCTCAGAGCCTGTTTGAGTGGCCACAAGTCACCTGCTGTTAGAGCCCTTGCTTTGTCCACCAGTGAGTACAGACACGGTGTTTCTGGGAGATCAGGAGGAAGAGCTGAACTGGGAAAGTAAATAGCAACAACACTCACAGACTGGGTGCATAAAAATAACAACTAAAGACACATTCTGATCAAGTCAGAGGCACAGTTTTGTCCCTGCTTCATGTACTATTAAAAATATATGTAAATAGTTCAGTTAAGAGCATTCACAGTGTAAAGTCATTCATTTTGGAATTATTTTCGCATTGTCATGTTGGATATCCAGAACCCACTTCACAGTGGAACAGAACCATCTTTTCCCAAAATGTCATTTTGTAGTTCTCAGAAGGAGGAGATTTTGGCTTTCCCCAGCTTTGTTTGCATTTACAACCTGTGGTCATGTTCCAAATTGAAAACATGTGACACAACTCTGCAATGGCTGAGAATACTTGTCTACATTGTGTCCCATTTCTCAAAGATCAAATATTATCTCTCAGCTGGTCTGAGAACCTTTCTGCTGTAACAGAGGTATCATTTTATCTACACAGCTCTTCCCGTTCCAACTAGTAAAATATTGTTATTTACTTATGTAAAGTCAAACCTCAGTGCTGAGGTTTAAGTTATCTCATAGGCATCCATGAGTAGGAATTCATGTAAATAATAACTGAATTCACTCTCAAGAAACAGATATTCATCTGAGTCTGGTAAATTGCTGACAATCTTCTCCCAAAGCAAGTAGGTTAAACCCATGAAGGCAAATGAATACAGAAAGTGGAGGGAGGAGAAAGTAGCCCTAACCAGAAGAGGGTTAACATAGTGTACTTCTCTGGTCTTCTTCAAATCATGGTAGACTACACTAAAAACCCAGCTGTCCTTTTAAAAAAAAAGCTCATCAGACCAAGCAGGATGTTCTTTGGCTTCCTGTTGCCTTTACTACTGCTACCCTTTGGAAAAGGAGCTGTCCAGCAAGACCTTGGAATGGCTTTAAAAACAGTCCAAAAAAGAGATGAAAAGCAAAAAAGAGATGGAAAGCTTTAAGCTACCTGCAGACATTATCAAGAGAAGGCATGTGAGACAAGACATAAAAGTCTTGTTTTTCTAGGTGAGGCATCTGTGTCATGCTAAAGGTGAACTGAAGCAATCTGTCTCCTCAGACATATAGACTGAAAAAGAGAGACTCAAAAAACTCATATGAGTAATTTTTTCACATTCACAACAGATATGCAGGAAAATTTTAAGTCATGTCCAGTGTTGTTTGTTGTCTGAATGATGATGCAAGGTTAGTGACTCACTGTGGTACATCTGTGGGTATAGAACAACAATTATGTTACCCCGAGAATTCTAAGCACTTGTTCATTGTCTCAAGAAAAGAAATGGAAGACCAGGAACCCCAGTATTTGTGTGTATTAAGGCATTAATTGACATTAAACTAAAGTCAGGAGGGAGGAGAGACATCTCACAGGAGTGTGGACTTCTATATCTAAACTATGTTCTTTCTTCATAATCAACAGAGGAAAGGTCTCAGAAAACTTTTAAGGTGTAGCACCCCTTATCCTAGAGAAAGCAGAAGCTTTTGATCAGATCAATCACACTCTCAACTCTGTTGTCTCTGTTGGATTTGACTACCATAGGATGACTATCTCAGACACAAACTTACAGTGTGGATATAAAAATATAGATAAGGTAATTTCCACCAGGGGATTTCATGTCATCTACAATGTGCACTGTCAGAAACTTTGCTTGGGAAAAAGATGGCAAAAAAAGACAAAGGAATGAGTCAAAACAAAAGAAATATTAAGATAAGAAGCAAATATCTTATTTGTTATCTGCTGTTGAATTTATTCTCTTATTTGGAATGTCTTCTATTTTATCATCTCTTCTTCGACAAGGCTAAGACTCTCTTTTAAGAGGTAAATCTTATGTCAGGGGAATATTTCTGAGATATAGGATGAAAGGCACAGCAATCCAAATCATAGATAGAGACCAGTCTGCAAGATCCTAAAGGTTTCCAGAGTATGTTAGCACAGCTAAAATAGTATAAGCACTACTGAAAATAAACATAATTATAACCTCCTGTTGCTGGTTGATTTTTTTTTCCTTTTCATTGGCACCATAATCATTCCCTTTTCTTCATTTGATTAATCACAAAGGGTAATATTTTTATGCCTGGAACCAGGCCATATTTTTAATGTATGTTTTTATGATATTTACACAGCAGTTGGAATTAGAGAAAATTGTCATTAGAGCTCCATTCCTGCATTCCATCAGATAAACAAAAATTATCTGGGTTGATTAGATTCACCTTGACAAAGGGGTCAATGTCTGAGGCTTCATCTGACAAATTCATAACCACAGACTTCAAGGAGAATATTTGTTAGTAATTAACTTGAACTAGCTTCTGGAATAGGAATTTAAGGGCTTTACTTTGGCATTGTTTATCAGATCAGACATCTAAATTTCACTTTTCAAAGAGGTGAGCATGCAGAATGCACAATGTTACTTCAGTGTATTCCTTGGAATATGAACTGTGGGCTTGTGCCTGCTAAACAATCAGCTGTATAGATTCCTCAAACACGCTCACAGTCAGTCTGAAATAATACTCAGCCACTATTACTGGCAAAAACATAAATAGTCAAGAAATTAAAAATGTATATCCATCCATAACCTGAAAAAAAATTGGATAATTCCCCTGAACCTTGTTACATTAATTTAACCAAATAGTAATAGAATTTACTCATAGTTTATCAGATCTTAATATGACAAAGAAATCAGTTAGGTGTTGCTCTTTCACTGGAGAGGCAGAAAGAGAATTCACATGCATAAGTATTCATATACATATACACCCACTCTTACATACCTTATCTTCCCCCAGAAGATATTTTGTTTAGACTGAGAGTGAGCATCTGAGCCATCATATGAGAGCATCGTCAGCTATTTCCAAGTTCCGGTGAAGGTTCAGAGTATTTTCTGATTGCCTGCACTAGAGGGAAGATCTATCCTCAAGAGTGGAAAAAAAAATTAAACCAGGAAACAGTTATGGGGATGGATTAGTCTTAAATTCCAAGCTGCTAAAAAAAAGTGCATTGGTTATAAAACTGCATAAGCCTGTTCTGAGAGCAAGAAACCTGACTTCCTTTCTGTGCTGATTTCTCAGCCCACAAGCTGTTTCCTTAGCAAAACCATTTTATGACAGAGCTCTGTTTAAGTGTCTCTCAAAACAGCCCGTGGGACTCAGAGCCATCGTGTTACTGTACACTGGCAGCTGATGGCTCTCACCTCCTGCATTCAGCACCTTCCCAGACTGGGCTGTTAACAGCTGAGTTTCTGTGTGAAATTCTGACAATCATTTGCAAAAAGCAGAAAAAGTGAATATATTTTTTTATTTTTTTTTTAATTTAAGCTGGAGTCTATCTGGATTTTAAGGCATTCTTATACCTGCCTTCATTGCTGGCCTGAAATTGATTAAGAAACTCAAGCAAAATGGCCAAAATTGGAGGATCATTGGATCAGACAGGATTAGAAAAGCCTAGGACCCATTTGACTTTCATTATTTCCTAGTACCTTGACCCACATAGTGTGCCTAGAGGATGGTTTCAAAGCTTTAAATAAAAAGCATAAAAATATGGCTTCTTTATCATTCTTGGATTGTTTCCAGCAACAAATATTAGCAGCTCACCATGATCTCTCCTCTTGGCAATATTCAGCTAAAGGAGTGTCTGGTCTCAGCTCTACTGACATAAATCCAAGGTAATGTCACTAAACCATATTTAATTCTGTTTCTTCAACTCCATTGACTTTGGGGACTTATATCAGCAACTCAGGGTGTAGACCAAACCCTCCTCCCTCTTTTCAGCTTTATTCTAGGACCACTGAATTCAAATTTGACCCACAGTCTTGTCATCACTTGAAAAGCATCCTAGCTGGAGAAACTAGCTCAGGTTGTTGGTTTTGCTTCAAGTAATTGTCCTTCCTTGAGAACTTTTTTCTTCACTCCAGTGACACATGCTCCCTTCTAATGTGGGGGCTGCTAAAGGTATTAAATCAAAAGTCAATATAAAGAGCAATTTTGGATAAAATATAAAAAATTGAAAAATTAAAATTCTGGGAACAAAAGCTGGAAGATGGTTTAATATAGATGACATCTAAATGAGTACATAGGCAAGCATCTTGCTCAGTATCTTTTCCTGATCAGTATCTTTCCCTGCATGGAAAACAGTGGCCATGGTGATTTAAATATGAATAGGAGACACACAGAGAAATGTTGGGCCAGGTAACCTGTAGACAGCATATCTGAAGGCAAAAGCAGTGTTGAATTATTAGTGTCTCTAATTTCGGTGCCAGATTTCTCCCAGACTTCAGGGCATGCGAGCCTTCTGTCCTATCCCTGATGATCAAAGATTGTTACAAATTTAATTTTTCATTATGTTATCCAACCTGGTAATGACAATGTCTAAAAGTTTTTAGAGTTCTTCTTTAAGGTTGCATAAGCAAATAACTTGATGGAGTTTGGAGGAGTAACAGTTTTACCACTTTCAGGTAGAATTTTTCTGTCACACAATGGGAGTGTAACAGATCAGTTTCTGTATTAAAAGTGAGTGAATATGTACACCACACAAGGAGGAAATCTGCATTATTATTCCCTTTGCTTTGCTCTGAGGGAGCCTCAGGAAGCTATCCACCCTGTTGTAAAGGCTTATGTGGGAATCACACAGGTCATCACATCGGAGGGAAAAACCCTCTGTGTGATGGGTTTTGCTACTGCAGTTTATCTGCCTGCATGTTTGATCTGATATTCTGTTTAATTTTCCTGAAATGGTCTTGCCAGGAATATACTCACACTGTTCAGAAATTAATTTCTCCTGGCCTTTTAGAAACATGTGACTCATTTCCTTTCCACAGAGGCATCTCTTGTCGGAAGTGTCAGCAGAAATAAAGAAGTTATCTTGGATCATCAGTGATTTGCATATCTCTGTTAGTCGTTTAACCCTGAAAATCTAGACAAAATATTCAAAATATTAATCGACTTCAGTGGGATTTGTTGCTCTTTGTTGAACAAAGATGTTTCAATGACTTTGAAAATCAGGCCAATCTGGAGAACCAAACTACAGACACGAGAGCCCATGTTTGGGTTTCAGTTCTTCAAGTTCTGGCCTTCATTAATTTTAACAGGGAAAAAAAAATCAGGAAAACCCAATAACAGTGCTTTTTGCCCAGGAACTATTGCAGTATCAGTTCAGTAATGAGAGACGTTGTCAACAGGCCACTAAGCTGACCTAGTATAATTTCAGCTTAGTTGATCGGCATTTAATAGCTTTGATGATCATCTGCTGAAAGTTTGCCATGTTATCTGTGTGCCATGCTGCCCTGTACCCAAGGTGCACAAGTGTTTCTAAGGCTCACCTTCCAGCAGGGAAAAATAAAAGAAACTATGCATTTTCTGTGCAATAAATGCAATCTGTGCAAGACTAAGGGTAGTAAATGCAATCTGTGCTGCTCTGGTCCCAAGAGGAAGGACAAAGACTCAATCTGCACCGGGGAGGTTCTGACTCAACAGCAGGAGGAATTTCTTCATAGAAGGAGTTGTAAAACAATGGAACAGGCTGCCCAGGGAGGTGATGGAGTCATCATCCCTAGAGGTATTCAAGAAACAATTTAGTGCCATGGTCCAGTTGACAAGGCAGGGGCTGATCAAAGGTTGGCCTCAATGATCTTTTCCAATCTGAGTGATTCTGTGGTGTAGCAACAATGCTGCTGTTAATACCCTGATCAAGAAGTCTTCATTAAATCCTTTCCTACTCAACATTCCTATTATTCTCCTGATCATAATATTTCTGTTTTCCCTTTCAAGCATAAGAAAATCCAGGGAGAAACAAAGTCATGCAAAAACTCTTTGGGCTATTTTTTCCTACACACATGAAAGTGGAACAAGTATGATATCATTGGAGCTGGGTGAGAAAAATGAGGACCCAGGGATGCTCCATATACTCCCATCATGTAAGGCTTTGATCAGTGTACTCTACATTTGTGTCTACATTACTCTCCACATGCACAGGCAGCTCATCTTACCTCTTGCTGTGCTCCTGGTAGCTGACACGTGTGATCTGAGGCTTCCCCAAAGGGACAGAGAGGAAGGAGTAAAGCTGATCAGAGCTGTGCTCCCTGACTTTGTTTTATTCACAGCTAATGCATGATGCAGCTTTGTGGGGCTCTCCTTGTTCTCTCCCTCTTTTCCCCCGGGGTCCTTTGGTCATGCCAATCATTTCAAGAGAGGATAAAGGCAGATACATAAAGGCACAGTTAGGAAGGGGCTGTGTGCCCTCCAGCTACTTTGCCCAGACATATATTTTCCACATAGTTTTGCTCCTCTAGGCATGGTGGAATACACTTTGATTTCCCATCCTTTCTCAACTCATTATCATCTGAAGTCAGTGACATTGGCACAAATTAACACCTCGTATCCATTTCTAATGAAGAGAAAATATACCAGGTGGACATTTAGAAAAATCAATTCCCATGATAAAGCCAAGGATATTAAAAAGAGAGAGAGAAAGAAACACAAAGATTACCGAGCACAGCTCTCCTACAGCAGCAGACAGAGTGGCAGCCAGCCATTGTTCCAAAAGGCAGCATCAGCACCAAGAATCAGATGACTAAGCTCCTGATGAATGAAATATTTTTACTATGCTGAAAAAATTCTGGCACTGCAGGAAGACTCAGGATAAAGGAAGTAATTTTGAAGAGCCTTTCTGAAGGACACCATCAGATAACCTTCTGGTACAAGAAATTCCAGTACCCCAAAGAGAAATTATGGTTCCGGGTTTCAACAGGGGAAAAAGGATACAGGCTTAAATTAGGTGGACCTGATGAGAACACAAGTGAATGGTATTCTCTACTAAATGTCACCAATACTGCTGTGAGAGACTTAGTGCAGTGCTGGTGAGGGGTCAAGCTGGCTCTGAAAAGGCAAGAGAGCCTGGGTCTCCCTGAGTCTTGCAAGCAAAGAAATGTCTGCAACACCCTAAAGTGTTACTCCCTGCTCAGTTGCCCCTCTGCTGAAGGCTGAGAAGCAACAAGGTTCCTATAGCTCAGCTGCTGTCATCCATGGTCTGATATCTCTGCCCAAATCCCCTTCATCACAGTGGTAAAATCTCAAAAGCAAGTTCACCTGTGCTCATACCCTCCCTTGTCTGGCTATCACAGCTGCCTTCTGGTACCCCATCCAGAGATAATGTGGGTATGCGCCTTGACATTGATGTGTCATGGGTGTACCCTTTTTGGGTACCCAAAGCATGTGTCATTGCTGGCAGCAGGACCCCATGCCCAGCAAAAAGAAGACAGGGACCAGATGAAGATTGTTGAGGGGCACATTCATAAGCCAATGTCATTCATAAGTCTGATAGTGTCAGCACCATTTGATTAAACTGGAATTATAGAAAGATGCTTCAGCTCAGCCTTACAAAAATGAAAGACAGAAACAGAAGGAAATTAGGTTTCTGATGCTCATATATAGTCATACATATATATGTCTATGTAGAAAAATTAAGGCTATATATACTCTGTTGTTAAGAAAATGAAAGTAAAAAAGAAGTTTTAATAATGCAAACTAAACTTTAAAATATTTTGTGGGTTTTTTGGTGGTTTTTTTTTTTAATTCTGGAAAATAGCTTCTGAGCTAGAACCCCTTCATTGAAATACACAAACTTTTCCCTTTAATCTTACATATTTCAATCTGTGAGCTATAGTTTGCAGTGTTACTGAAAAAAAAAGTGTTTGTTTTTTTTTAAAAACTTACTGTGCTGCATCCTCTGAGAAGAGTTATCAGAAATGTTTTGTAAAACAAACCTTCTCTTCAATACAGTTTAGCATGTGGATATATTAGGTATCAACTTGGTTCTGGAGGAAACAACACATTTAGGGCTGAGGAACCTATATAATTCCAACACAGAGGCGTAATTCCATTCAAAAATCAAACTTAGTCACAACCTTGTCTCCAACCCAAGGTTTGCTCTTGTACCTGAAAACCAGGATATCTGCTCTACTGATTTAATGAACCTGTAGCACATTAAAATCACAGAATGGTTTGGGTTGGAAGATCATCTAGTTCCAACCCCCCTGCCACGGGCAGGGACACTTTGCACTAGACCAGGCTTTGAACACTGCCAGGGATGGGGCATCCACAGCTCCTCTGGGCAGGATGTTCAGGGTCTCACCACTCTCACAGTAAAGAATTTCTTCCTAACCTTTAATCTAAACTTACCCTCTCCTTTAGTTTGAAGTAATTTTAAATGATGTAAAGAAAGTTGGGGTCAGATCTGGAGGTTTAAATTTTTGCTCATTTCCTAGCAATTCTATTCTTTTTTATGAAAACTGAGTAAGTCCAAGCAGCATTAGGTTTCTTGTATTAAATACCAAACCCCAAATCCAAAGATTCAGTGGGTACACGGCATCTACAAAGCCTTCATTACCAGTGCTGTGAAGCTTTGAAGCTCCGCTGTGCAACTATTAACTGATCTTGTTCAACAAACAGTGCTCCAGGCCTGTGTGCTTTTTGTGCCTGAACAGGTGATGATTTTCTCTTTGCTGCCACCAGTCAAGGACTTTCCACTACCAGGACCCAGGCTCTAGTTCTGGGATCAGAGGTCCAGGCTGTAGCAGGGGGAAAAAAGAAATGTTATCTCCATTGATTTCTAGTTCAAAGAAAGCTTTTTTTTTTCACACTTTGGAAAACACAGACTATCAGATCATCTCACAGTCAGGTTAATAGTGGGCTTTGTTTTATTTCATGGCTAAGGCAATTGTTATGTTTTGTGTCTGTAGGAATAGAAACTGCTTAAATGCCTCTCCGTATATTCTAAGTTCCTTTCCGAGTCTGTAGCCTGCTTGTGCTGATGGGATTGTTTTCACTCATTCACATAAAATCAAATTCTTAGGTCCAGTTTTTCCTTACAGATGAAAGCAATTGTATACATGAAGCTACTGTTATAGTGATGAAGGGTAGTAAGTTATTTTGCTTACTTTCAAAGATGTCAGAGGTAAGCTCTTGAAGTGTGTCTTGGGTGAGTGGAAAGCGAGCTGGATGGAGAACTGGCAGAATGGCAGAGCTCAGAGGGTCCTGATCAGTGGTGCAGAGTCTAGCTGGAGGCTTCTAGCTGGAAGTGTCTCCAGGGGTCAGAACTGGGTCCAGTCTCATTTATTTCATTCATCAGTGCCTGGGCGAAGGGACAAGCGGACTGACAGCTTTGCTGATGATAGAAAACTGGGAGGAGTGGTCTGGAGTGAGGCCTGGACAGACTGGAGATTTGGGCAGAAAGGAGCATAACTAAGGTCAACAAAGACAAGTGCAGGATCCTGCACCAAGGGAGGAATAAGCCCAGAAACCAGCACAGGATGGGAAGTAGCTCTGTGGAGAAGGACCGGGGGCTCCTGGTGGATAACAAACTGTTCATGAGCCAGCAATGCCCTTGTGGCACTCAATGGGACCCTGGGGACATTAGGAGGAGCATTGCCAGCAGGTCAGAGGGAGGTGATCCTGCCCTCTGCTCAGCCCTGGTGAGCCTCAGGTGCTGTGTCCAGTTCTGGACTCCACCATTAAAGAAAGACAAAGAAATACCAAAGAGGGTCCAGTGGACGACTACAAAGACAACTAGAGGACTGCAGCACAATGAGTGGAGTGAGCATCTGTCTTACCTAAAAGAAAAGCTAAGAGAGCTGGGCCTGTTTAGCCTGGAGAGGGACAACTGAGAGGGAACCTCATCCATGCATACAAATATCTTAGGGCTGGGTGTCAGGAGGATGGGGCCAGACTCTCCTCAGTGATGCTCAGTAGCAGAAAAAGGAGTGACAGGCTCAAATTGAAACACAGGAAACTCCACCTGAATATGAGGAAAAACCTTACTATGAGGGTGACAGAGCACTGGAACACTCTGCCCAGAGAGGGTATGAAGTCTCCTTCTCTGGGGATATTCAAAATGCACCTGAATGAGATCCTGCTGACCTTGCTCAGGTGAACCTGCTTTAGCAGGGGAGATAGATCAGAAGATCTCCAGGGATCCCTCCCAGTCCCAGCCATTCTGTGATTCTGTGTGTTGTATTTTAGAGACCAGCTCTAATGCACCAAATGGCACAGGTGCACCCTTGTTTGGGTTGTGAAACTCCACCTTCTGGTGATGGTGTTTTGATGGGCAGGTGGTACGAGGAGCGTAGCTGTGCACAGATAAGGTCAGGTGCCAGGATGTATTAAGCATGGCACTGGCACTGCAGGTACAATTAATCTCAAGAAAGGGCAACAGGAAGACAAATGAGATACAAGCTAGGAAAGGTTAAGGGATTATTGCCCTGATCATAAGCACTGGATTGCTTAAAGCAAGTGTAGCATCCGGTCTAACCTAAAAGAATCCTAAAAGGAGCACAAATAATGGCTGGGATACGTCACCACATTGAGAAACTGTTTGGAAAGAGACATGTTTTCTGACTGCTCTGTAAATGGTCCCAAGACTTGCATAAAAGCACTAGCTAGCATGACTAAACAAACCCTTTACTGGCAAAGGCAAACAAGATAAGGATTTTCTGTTCTGCTGCCATTGAGTCTTCAAAGCAGATGTAGTCTTGACAAACCAAGTTTTGCTTAACCTCCTATTACAGATAAAATAAATATATCTAGAAGGATAATAGATAAAGTTACTATATTTTAACTATAGGAGGAAAAACAAAGTAAGGAAAAAGTCCATCACATACAACTCAAAAGGGTTTGTATTTTTCAGAGTCTATGGTCTGGCATCTTCTTTCAGGGATTATAACTACTGCAAGGAAACAACTGATTCGTCTCAGAAAGGTAAGAGAGTGTGAGAAGCAAATGGGTAATACTTTAAAGTGAATCCAAGCCTTTGGCATTCACATCAGTGAACTACCAAGTAATGTACACCTCTGAAACCATGCCAGCCTGCATTGTAGCTGCTTATCTAGCTGAAATGGAGCACTGTTATTGTGCTTTTTCTAATGGAAAAAAATACCTTTTCATACCTAGATGGCACCTCTTAAATTGATCAGGCAGCAAATGTAACAATGCACTGAATGGGTTGAAAAGGGATTTGGCAGATACATAAAAGGGAGGCCCAGTGTGGGTCATTAAAGATGATTATTGGGAGAGAGATCCCAAGATGCTGACTGTCAGGGAAGGGTCACCTTGCCTAGTAACCAAATTCCTTACATCCTTTCCTAAAATATTCTCCAGTGGTTAACATAAGAGTCACGACACTGGGCTAGTTAAAGTCTGTCTCCTGTGCTTCAGCAGTTTTGCTGCTGCTTTATCTACTGTTTCTCTTGCAGTTCATGAAGACAATTTTGAAATGCCATGTTTCAGCTCAGGACTGCCTCTTCCTCTGCTCCTGAAATATTTTCTGGTTTTGATTCTGTTGGGATTTTTGTATTTTGCCTAACAAGGACTGATTATAACATAGAACCACACATTTATACAGGACAAAAATGCCTGCAAGTTGGCATTCAACATATGCCTGACAGTAAAGCAGGAGAGGAATGGTTTTGGCATAGATATGAAGCCAATGAAAAGAAAGTACTGAATTCCCAGTTTAGTTTATCTACAAATGAACTCAATTCCAGCAAGGAGGAAAACAAAATCCTTATTTTTATATATGTCATAAAATCACAGAAATACCAGAGGCTGGAAATTTGCAATTCCTAGTTAGCATTTCAGCAGACCCATCTCCTGGGTTACATGGGAATAATAAAAGTGTTTCACCCTCGTATTTTGCTGCCCTAAAACCAGATAAAGGTTGGATTTCACCTCCACAGCGAAACTGCCTGCAGTAGGAGACCAATCCCATCACTTCATGGCTGTGACTTTTTCCCACAAGATCCATCTCAAGTCACCAACTCCTACAAAGGGTTTTGTCCAGGTCCTGTCTAAGGAGAAAGAACTGCCTCTTTTTATTTATTAATCTGTTTAAAAAAAGAGATAATCCACTACAACTTACATATTTACACTTTTAGAGTTTCAGAGTAGGCCTTGTTTGTTTATGAGTCAGAAGTTAATAAATATCCTGGTTTTTATGTACTCATAAACTTCCTCAGGACCTGTGAATGGCAAAGCTGACAATCTGCTGGTTAAAAGTTGAACTGGGAAGGAAATTAAGCAAGTTGGAACTCTTTCTCAAAAATCCACTGCATCAGGGTGGTATACATAAATAATTGCAACCTTATCTTTGCTACTAAATACAAAGGAAATTTTAATATTTTTATATTTTGATTTTTGATATTATTTCCTTTTAATGGAGGAATCAAATTGGTGCTTTTAGTTCAAGATGCACAAATTATATCATAGTACCTGAATTTTTTTCCTGCACCTTGATCCCAGGTCAAATGTGGATGGCTGATGAAACTCATTTGATGCCTGAGTCTTGAACTCAGGGTAAATTAATGTTGTTATGCAGAAAATGAGCTTAGTATAAGGCAAAGAGTGTCTCAGCACCAGAGACTTTATGGCTCTCCTTCATGTTTCCAGATGTGAAATCCTTTCAGCAGGGTCCAAAAGCAATGGGGAAATGGAGAAAAAGAGAAATTGCCTTTATCTTCCTTATCATTCTTCAGTGGAACAGCTCATCTTGGGCTTTTCTAACAGCCATTTTTCTTCTGAAAGAATAGAAAAAGAGAGTAAAACCTTCCCTCTCCCTCACTGTGAACCTGCTGCAGTTTTCTTTTCTCTCTCATGCCCAAAGAACATGGAAATATTAATCCTGAAAGTAACATAACATATCTTCCACTCTTTTTCCTACAGACTTCTCCATTCTACTGTTCACTGCTTTGGGGCTTAAGATTAATCCTAGTATCAGACTTACCTTGAGCCTGTGACTTACAAGCTTGAAAAATGTGATGCCATGCTGCATTTGACAAATATTTGTGTCTCTGACTTGGTTACCTGCCCCACATGTTTAGGTTTTTTAGTGCTTTTGTGAAGTGGCAACAGTGACTTGGACAGCTTGACTCAAGTCTCATCTGCTCTACCTTTGTCTCATCATCTCCCATTTATTTTCCCCATCCTGGTGATCTGAAATTCTCTGTGATATGGGATAGCTGACAGCAAGGAAGCACGTGCTGAGAAATAATGTGCATGAATGGAACCATAATCTGCTGGTCGCTCACCTCTGTCTTCCTGATTTACTGCTTATCTTTTCTTTTTCTGAGTCACTTCTTCCATTTTTTCCTACATTTCCAGTACCCATTGCTATGTGGGCTTAGGTCTTTCAGTTTTTCTCCCTGAATACTCTGCCATTCTTATTTCCTTTATAGTGAAGAGTACAAGTCAATTCTTTCTGCAGGGGTCCTTGTGCAGAAGATTGATATTCTCATTTCAGTTAATTACCACACACAGATGCATATTTGCTCACAGGGCTGCCTCTGATTCATGGCCAAAGCACTTCTTTATACTTCTCCAGAGCCTGTCCTCTGCATTATCTCCACTAATCTTTGTCCCTGCTATCTTCATAGTTACTATTCTGTTTCTTTCTCCTCATCTCAGACATTTTCTGGAGATAACTGTGTGGTGTGAATGAGGTGCTTTCTTTTGACCCTACATATTTCTTAGTAAGATAAGTAGAAGTTGTCCCTGCCTGAGCAATTCCAATTCTTGTAGCTGGATCAGGAGCCACTGTTCACTCTGCCTCCTGAGGACTTCAGGCCATGCTCATCCCTGAGATGGAGGAGAGTCCATTGAGGCATTGCTTACAGAATCCAAAGCTCCAGAGTGGCTTAGGCAGCTGCTATAACCTGCTTGCTGTGAGGAAGTGATTCCTGATGGGAACTGGAAGCAGGTTAGGTAGGCACTGAATCTTCTGTCAGTGTCAGAGCTCTGCTAGCTTCAGAGCTCTCCTCCAGTCAGGAGGTTCTCCACGTGGGTCTCACAATCAATTGGAAGCTTTGCTTCCTAAAGAAGCAGCTCCAGGTGAGACTCTCCCCTTATAATTACTATATCCCTGTTCATTTCCCAAATCTGCAATAATTAGGCTAGGCTAATAAAAATGCTTTATGCTGCACACAATGTCCCACTTCTCCTTCTCTGAAGGTGTTTACCCCACTTCCTCACACCTCTCCTGCTTTAACCATTCTCCTTTGCACTTAGTCCTGAGATACAGGATACACTGCTGATTTTGGAGCATCCTGATTTTCTGCCAGAATCTTTGTGTTTTAATTGATCCTACTATGCCATGGTATGTTTTTCTTCAGCTGCAGTTTGTGAGCTATGAATCTTTTTTTTTGCCAAGTGCAGAGTTCATATTTTTGCTTGATTTACTGGCAGTAAAATATTGTCTGATCAGATGTCTTAGCACAATGCTATTCTCATCTAAGGATGACATTTTTACCTTTCAAAGAAAAACAGCTTCACTTGAAGATAAAAAGGCAGAGAGCTGAAGAATGTAAACAGAGTCTAGATTCTCTTATCACAGTTAAAGAAGAAAAAAATACCCCAAACTATTTTAAACAGAGGCCCTATATAAGGAAGTCTGCAAAACCACTTCCCATTTCATAGGACAGGATATGCCAAAGAAATGATAGAGCTTGGCACAAATAACAAAGATAATTTCAGCTTTATTTAAATACTACAAGGACGTTTAAAGACATCTCAGGACATAAATCCCATTTTGATTACATTCTTCAGCTTTGCTTTAATGTTCATTTTTTTTCTGCGTAGAAGGGGAAGATACAAGGATAGTCAAAACTTGTGGTTTGTAAAAATTATGAGCATCCTGTAAGCAGGTCTGGAAATTAAAACCTTACATTTCTTCCCCCTACAAGCCTGGAGAAGGAAGCCAGCATGTAATCTTCTTCCCTTTGCTTTACTGGAACTCTTCTATCGCCCATGGCTGACCTGGAAGATGAGAGGTAATTTAAACTCTAATTGTCTCAAAAAGAGCCAAGAAAAGAAGACAAAACTATATTAAAACAAACAGTCTGCAGCCACTGAATCTATCCTCTGTCAGACTTATCACCCTGGGGACACTGATGGATGGTCAGAATTCAAGCACTGAAGGCAGGGATCGCTGATGAGAGCAGCCCATGCTGGCTGCTGAACAGATGGGCACCCTCAAACCTCCACACATCCTCAGCTGATGGAAATCAGCACTTCTCTGCAGGGGTCAATAAAGACATATCAATATTATACAGCCAGCAATCCAGTCTATACAATTTTCAATTTGGATTAAGCTCAGGATTCACAAGTGTTGAATCCAAGAACAAGGCATGAGAAGTCCCTCAGGATTTTGCCATTTTTAAGTGCCAGTGAAAACCACACAGGTGTCAAGTAAACCTGCACCAGTGCAAAGCCTCCTGTCCTGCATACATGCAAGGTTCATGAGAGCAAAGACAATTTGAGAGAGCTGTAAGAATTTAATTAGGAGAACAATCCTATAGGCATCTTGTTCTTCAAGCAGTTATGCCAGACAGATGAGCAATGATATTAAAAGCCAGTAGTTGTGCCCCACAAGGAGAAAAGTGGGAAGTTTTTATTGTTGGGGGAAAAAAATCTGCTTTCCATTAAAGAATAGTTCTTCAGTGTACCACAAAGAACTGTGCTTGGTTTAGTTCATCCTTCTATACTGGCTTCGATTCTACTCCTACAATGAAACTCATTAAAAATCATTGTGTTAAGAGAGTAAGGGGAAAGAGTAACAGAAAACTCAAGGCAAAAAGAATGTATACACAAATCACAAGTTCTGCATAAATCTTGTGCTCCCAGTCCACACAGTGGGGAGAATGATCTGAGTCAAGGGAAAAACCCAATTAGGCCTGCAGCATACCTGATATACTTTGTTGAAATAAACCAAGATGCCTCTTCATTTTTTCTTCAATGCCAAAACACAAACTGAATGTGAAGCAGAGAATCAATCTTCCATGTTCTAGAAGATGATAGCAGTTTTGCCAAGCTTTGCCACCTTCTGAAAGTCAGAGTGGATGGCATCTATTTGGAGGGCCTTCAGACTTCATACAGCATGCTGATCAATTAAGTCAATTCTAGAACTTAAGAGCTGGACATTTTAAATTATTATCCCTTGTTAACATATATGTGTATGTATATATATTTGTTAATATATATATATATATAGAATATAGACATAAAAAATCTCCTAAATGTTCCAAAATCTTCCAGAATAATCCACAGAAATATTTGTAAGGCTCAGATGCAGAAGGAGGCCTTCACTCATTCATCGCTGCTCTGTGGTATCACTGGACTTTAAAATGGTCCAATGGCTTCCTCCCAGGTGTGCACTGCAAAGTCTGCAGGGCACAACATGTGCACCATGGCTCATGCTCTGCAGACTCTGGTGACATTTTCAAAGGTGTCTAAAACATGAGTTGGAGATGAGAATCTCTAGGTAATTCACCTGTCTCCAGGTGTGAGATTATTCCAGACTGTGCCCAAGGGCACAAAGGAGGAAAAGCTGCTTGAAAAATATCTTCTCCATCCTTGTATGTGAGCCTGGGCACAATCTGCTTCCAAATTATCTGAAGAGAGAAAAGGATATTTGCCAGAGAAATATTTTCAGGACGTAGTTATACAATAGCAACTAGAAAGGTCATCATAGGGCATCATCTGGTGTTTGTTCCTGTGCCTTTCACTGAGCAAGCTTAAAAAAGGTTGGTTTCATATAAGTAATAACTCTGCCAATTAAAAATAGAAAACTGAGAAGAGACTTCTACACTGCCACCTTATAATGTGAGGGAACTGATGCAGAGATCTTATTGCAGTTCAGTGATAGCATCTTTGCTCCTTATGAAGCCAGCCAGATAGCAGAAACAACCGCCAAAAAAAATAAAGTCCTGTCTCTCCAGCAAGGACATAACCCTAATTGGGACAATATAGGCAGGCTGG
This sequence comes from Notiomystis cincta, assembly GCA_013398075.1. NCBI lineage: Eukaryota > Metazoa > Chordata > Aves > Passeriformes > Notiomystidae > Notiomystis > Notiomystis cincta. The sequence goes on from VZRX01007761.1 coordinate 138,491, forward strand.
AGTGTCTGAAAAGTGAAAGGAAGAGAGTAGTAATCAAAACAAGTTTGTTTTGTTCTCAGCCTGGGTGTGTCCCCATTTTGAGTGAGGAAGTAACTTGGTTTAACATCGCGATCAGCTGAGAAACTTCAGCTTTGCCATAAGTGAAGTTCAGTTTCTCACATCCCCTTGCTCTTCTCTCATTCTCTGTTGCATTTTCATAATTGCCCATCATTTCATAATTGCAGTATGAGCAGCATGCTTCAGTGCTGTCCAAACTGGTTCATTTGGTGACCACGGTCACCTTCCTTGTGAAGCAACTGCTGCAAAAAATCTGTTTCTGCATGTGTGCCCATCGCGCCCGCACATGTTGCCTTCCCAGTGCTCCTCAAACATCAAATGTGGACAAACATGAAGTACAAGCTCTCTGGGAATGTTGAGGGACAAAAGAGCCTTGTAAAGCAAGCCAGGAAAAGGTATTATTACAGAGGATAAGAAAATAAAATGCTGCAGAGTCCTCTGTCCTTGTTCCCAGGGCTTTTATATCCAGTCCAAGCACCACTGCACAGGGGGCACCAGCACTCCCACAGATGCTATGCTGACCTTCAAATACTTCTCAACTCATAGAGATCAACCCTTCTGCTTTGAATCTGTCAAAAGAAGTTCAGCTCCAGATACACAAATCCTGATGGAGCCAATGAGGGGGATGATACATTAGAGTCTGTCTGGAGTAATAGGAAGGCTGAAGTACAGTGGTTTTTTCCCAGTTATTTATTGTCAAGGATTTTTGGAAACAATATCAGCAGGTGAAAGAAAGAGAGAAAATATCATCATGTAGTGCCAGTGTGAAGCTTTGCTCTGTCAGTCTCAGCTCAAGAACAGGAAGGGCAGACTGGAGGAAGATGTTACTTGCTTGCTAATGTAAAGAAAAGATGAGAAATCACCCATGTGGAATTGATAGAGCTGACTCTTGACAAATGAATTTGGCATGTGGGACCCTGTAGAGCCTAGACATTTAATCTGTTGAAAATTTGAATTAAATTAAACTGTCCAAGGGAAACTTCTGGGCACTGTTTGATTGTGAGACCCTGGAGAGTTTTCTGACCAGTCAAAAAAAAAAAAAATCATGTTTTTCTTGGGGCAATGGAATGTGTATGAAAAATGTATCCAGCAGTTGTAGTGTTCATCGTCTACAGTGTCTCCTCAGCTTTCAACCATGGACAGCTGCGATAAGGGAGGTGGCATATTATAAAGTTGTATCTAGAGCTACTAAGATTTTATTTCCCTCTACTTTCCTAGAAGGAAATTCAGTCACTGTACTGGGAAGTGACACCTTTGGGTGTCCATGGCTGAGCAGGGGGTACAGAAAGGGCTGCTCCTGAGAACAGGAACACATCGTGCAACAGCTGTACGTGCAAGGGCAGCACCAAAAACAGAAACCCAACACATCTGAAGCACCTAAGGCACAGACACCTGAGGCTTTGCTCACTTCTAGATGCTTTTTTAGGCAACAACCAAGGCACCACAGAAATAGGAATAGGTTAATCAGAGTTAGCTGGTTAAAAATAAAACCACCTATTTTGCACAGGTGTTCTATCTTAAAACAGGATGTGGGGTAAGCTGCAAACATCATCATAAAAGGCTCTTTTTTTGGGTGGAGCCAAGAATATTGACACTTAAGTGACTTGTCTATTAAACTTGTGTGGTTTCCTGAAGACTCCTTTTCTGAGACTTCTGAGAAGAGTGTACAGGTCATAGGACAGTTTTGTTTATGAACATAAGATTGCCCCTGTTTAAACTGCACAGATAATGATCAAGGGCTAAACCACATCAAGGCAGAGTCCTTCTCTGACTGCTGTTTCCAGAACTGAGTAGCTTATTTTTCTTGACAGTGGTGCTGGTCTGAAGGTTGGATATATTTCCAAATCCAGCCACCTTTTCTCCCTCAGTTAGGGTTTCAAAACATTATTTTCCTATTTTTTCATCATTAATTGTGTCTTAAACATAATCCTCCTCCTCCTTCCCACAATTCAGGCACCGCAAAATCTCTAACAAGGCTGTAGTAGTAATGTAAATGAAAATCCATTATGATCTTTATATTCACAGGATCATCCACTGTTACCAGGAAGGAGCAGTCTCTGAATGACAAAGTTTATTATTTTAGTTTACTAGTGGTTTTCGTTTAAAATTATTTGACTGTTGTGCAGCAATCACTGCCATAAAAACACAAGCCACTGAGCTTTTGATACTCTACAGCAGGGAATGAAGCCAAACATATCAGCTTTGAGCTATCTACTTTTCTGTCCTTAATTTGAGCTCAGTGGAGCAATGACATCCCTTCTAGAACATCTGAGCCATTGTGTCTCTGACCTGAAAGGAATACTTAATAGCAACCTTTATATTGCTTTTACTGAGAACGGATAGACAAGTGGCTAAAAGGGCTGTGAAAATTTATCCTTTGTCCCTTCATGCCATCCACCTCCTTTTTTTATATTCTCTAGAAGATAGAATGAACATAACTGATACCTGAAACATTTATCAGATGGTATCATGTGATATCTTTCCCATTCATGTTGGCTAGTCATCTCCATTTCTTCACATGCACAGATATAGGCAATAAATACTAAAGATTGTAATGTTATTTCTTATCTTGCACATGTTTTACTCTAATTCCTAGAATGAATAGGACATATAGCAAAAAAATGTATTTTTGGTAACCTCTGGGATTCCCAGGTCTCAATATTTTCTAGTTTTGAAGAACTGGATAACAATGTTGATTGCATAAGAAGCAACTTTCTGCCCACGGGAAGGGTGTGGTGCTCAGCAGCTGCTGGGCCATCGGTGCAGAAAAAATGCATGTCTCATTTTTAATCATCACAACTCTGTAGTATTATTCACACACAAAACCAGGAGTTTGTAAACTACTTTACAAACAACCTGGTGTTACAGCCAAGTGGATCCCAGAGAATTGTTTCTTTTGTTGTTTGCCCTCAAGGTAAATAGTATTGCTAATGGCAATGCCATGAAAATTCAATACATTGACAGAACAATTTTCCCTGTGAAGTACTTTATGACCTAGAAATTTGGCTGTGGAGAGTCTGATATGTCATTACCTAGGGTTCTACAAGGAGTGTGGGATGTGGCTGGTCTGAAGGGAAAAGTTTCTATCAGCAGCTAAGTAGACTTCAGAGCAGCAAGTTTTACAAGTGGCCCAGAGACTTTTCCAGACAGCAGAAATGCCAGATTTTTCTTGCAGACAGTGTTGAGGTACTATTAATAATCACAGCTGTGAAGGCCTTAGGCTCCTGTTTCACAGAAGGCATGACACCTTCAAACCAGCCCCTCTCAGTTTCCAGATGAGGCCATGGATCTGAGGAAGGATGAGATCTGCTTTACTACTGACATTGCTTCCAGCGACACTTACACACTCTCCACTCCCTGCTGTCACCCAGAAGTGACCTCTGTCTTCTGAGTTCAAATGTAGTGCAGTGTCTTGAAGCAGAGCACCAATTCAGGGAAAGGAGTGTGTGATTTTATGAAAGTTTGCATGAGAAACAGTCAAAGGCTGACTCACAACTCACAGAAATTCTCTTGAAGTATTGTGCACCTCGACTTCCACAAGGCTTTAGACACTGTCTCCCATAAGATCCTGGTAGACAAGCTCAGGAATTGTGGGTTAGATGAATGGACAGTGAGGTGGATGAAGAATTGGCTGAAGGGCAGGGCTCAGAGACCCATGATCAGCAGAGTAGGATCCATCTGGGAGCCAGTGGTGTTCTCCAGGGATCCATACTGGGTCCTGCACCCAGGGAGGAATAACCACAGGTTCCAGTGCAGGCTGGGGGCTGACTTACTAGAGAGCAGCTCTGCAAAGAAGGACCTGGGAGCCTCAGTGGGTGACAAGTTACCTGTCAGCCAGCTGAGTGCCCTGGCAGCCAGGAGGGCCAGTGGTACCCTGGGTGCATCAGGAAGAGCGTGACCAGCAGGCCAGGGGAGGTGATCCTGCCCCTCTACTCAGCCCTGGTGAGGCCACATCTGGAGTGCTGTGTCCAGCTGTGGGCTCCTCAGTGCAAGAAAGACAAGGAGCTACTGGAGAGGGTCCAGTGGAGGCCATGAAGGTAATTAAAGGACTGGAGCTTCTCTCTTACAAGGAGAGACTCTGGGAGCTGGGTCTGTTCAGCCTGACTGACAGGGGATCTAATTAATGCATATAAATACCTTAAAGGCAGGTGCCTTTATAGGCAATAATAGGGTGGTGGCATTTTTTAGTGGTGTCCAAGAGCAAGATGAGGAGCAA